>VMDO01029545.1:0-22507 GCA_007922755.1 Pedetes capensis | reverse complement strand
AAAAAGAAAGAAAAAGAAAAATGGACCAGGGGTACAGCTTAGTGGTATAGCACTTGCAAAGTGTGCAAACGTGAGGCCCTGAGTTCAACCCCCTCAGGATTGCAAAAATAGAAAAAAAAAGAAACCACAATAAACTTTCTGCAGAATCACGGAGTTAAAGAAAACCTTGAACAGTATTTACTGTTTGTCTCTCAGATTTTACCTTCTGCTTTTGGACTATAAAGGTAGATGTATATTACAGTTTGTTTATTTACTTCTATTTTTGATGATGTTGAGGATTGAACCCAGGGCCTTGAGCATGCTGAGCAAGTACTCTACCACTGAACTACAGCTACAGCCCCTTTAAATTTTTTTTTTTATTTATTTTGAGGTAGGACTTTGCTAAGTTATGCAGGCTGCCTCTGGCCTCAAACTTGCAATCCTCCTGCCTCAGCATCCTGAGTCACTAGGATTACAGGTGTGCACCACAGCACCCAGCTTAATTTTTGATTTTTATATTTTTGGCCTGGGTATTGAAATGAGGTCCTCATGCATGCTAAGCATGCGCTCTACCACTGATCTACACCCCAATTTCTTCCTTTATTTTCTTTTCCCAGTGCTTGGGATGGAACCCAAGTTCTCCTGTATGTCAGGCAAGCATTCTTGCACTGACCTCAGCCCCAGCCCACCCCAGCTTCTTAACATAATTTTGAAAATTTGTTTTTTATTATAAGAGTAAACCATGATTATTAAAGACATATTGGAAACTATAGAAAAAGCAATTCCACATAGTCCCAGAGTTAACTTTTTGCTGCACTTTCTCATTTTCTTCCAATTTGTTTTCAGCAAACATTTTTTTCCCTTTCGTATTGTTGTGAGTACACTATATGAATGTTATGGTTTGGATCTGAACTGTCCACCAAAGACTTCGTGTATTAAAGGCTTGGTCTCCAGTGCAGTTCAGAAGTGGAGGTTTGGTGGAATGATTAGATTATGAGGGCTTTCATCTCATCAACCCATTGATGGGTTCATAATTGAATGGACTATTGGGAGGTGGTGGAAGCTGTAGGAGATGGGCCTAGCTGGAGGACTTAGGTCACTGGAGGTGGGCCCTGGAAAGGTATATATCTTGTCCCCAGCTTGTTCTCTCGCCTCTCTCTCTCTCTCTCTCTCTCTCTCTCTGTCTGACTGCTTCTCTCTCCACAACCCCTTTCCTCTCTCTCTCCCTTTCTCTTCCTGGCTGCCATGAGGTAAGTAGCCTTACTCTGCCTTGTATTCCTCATCATGATTTTCTGCCTCAACACAAGCCTACAGTGATGGGGCCAAGTGAGCATGGACTGAAACCTCTGAATCCATGAGCCAAAATAAATATTTCCTCCTTAGAGTTAATTCTCACAGCGGTGGAAAGCTAACACAATAAACAATTATAAATTTGTCTTTTTCACTTAACATTATTATATAGGTATTTATATAATGGTAATCATATACAGATAACTTTTTCATACCTTATTTGTTTTATTATTTTTATTGAGTTTTATTTGAAAAGGAAATACATACCCATGATTTTATTTATTTATTTGTTTGTTTGTTTATTTGTGCAGCTCTAGGGGTTGAACCGCTGGGATTTAGCTCAGTTGGTAGAGGGCTGCACTGCAGTCTCTGAGGCCCCGAGTTCAATTCCCAGCACCGCAAAAATGGGAGAAGGACCTGGCAGTCCACTCTCAAGGCAATCCCAAAACAGTCTGCCATCGAAAACCCTATGAGGGTCGCTATGAGTCGGATACCAACTCAATAGCACCTAACAACAACAACAACAACAACAAGGGGTTGAACCAGGGCCTCGCACACTTTGCGAGTGCTCTGCCACTGAGCTGCTCTCTTAGCCCTTTGTTTTGTTTTGTTTTTTGTAGTACTAGGGGATTCAACCCAGGGTGCTCCACCACTGAACTGCACCCCACCTTTTTTTTTTTTTTAATTTTTATTTTGAGACAGAGTCTCGCTAAGTTGTGAACGCTGCCTCTGGCCTCAAATTTGTGATCCTCCCGCCTCAGCCTCCTGAATCACTGGGATTCCAGGAGTGAGCCATGACACCTGGTCATTTTTCACTTTTTATTTTGAGACAGAGTCTTGCTAAAGTTACCAGGCTGCCTCTGGCCTTGAACCTGCAATCCTTCTGCCTTAGCTTTCTGAGTCTCTGGGATTACAGGTGTATGCCATGATGCTTGGTTCCAACTTAAAAACTTAAAACAAGTTTTTCCTATAAGGAAGCCTGGATGATCTTTCATAGCCACTTAAATTTTGTTTTCTATGAGTTGAACTAGACATTATTTTGGGGGTGTGTATGACTTGGACATTGAATCCAGAGCCTGGCACATGCTAGGCAAGTGCTCTATCAGGGAGCTATATCCCCTATTCTTTTTTATTTTATTTCAAGACAGGGTCTTGATAGATTGCCCAGGCTGCCCTTGAATGTGTGATCCTCCTGTCTCAGATTCTGAATTAGCTGAGACTACATAGATGTCATTTTTAATTGCCAAAAAATATCCCATGAAGAGGACTTATCACAATATATCTAATCATTCTTTTATGTTGTTTCTAAATTTTCACTATTATCAATAGTACCATAGTGAACATCTTTTGCATGTTTTTTTCAGCTTTTCTGAAATGTTTGCTTAGAAAAGATTCCTGAGAATGAAATTTGTAGATCAAAGTGTATTGAGGTTTTCTACTCTTTTTTTGTATTTTGGAGACATGATGCCAAATTACTCTTGGAAAGGTTTGTACTAGTTTACAACCCCACCAACAATGTACAAATGTGTTCAATTCACTCCTCATTGCCAGGGGTGATTTACTATATTTAAAATATCTCCCAGGATGCAGCTTCTGTAGATTTATTTTGTGTCCTAATCCAGTGTTAACCTAACGTTTAAAACCAGGGGATATTTTCTCTTTGTGTTGCAAATTAAATCCTTCCTGTCACATTGAGGCCTCACTTTATTCTGGAAGGACTTAAAGTTCTGCATTGGAGATGTCAGCATCTATTTTCCTTTCTTTGTAAAACCTCCTGGCCAAGTTTTGCTTGAATTATTCTAGAAGAAAAACACTGTCATTGTTCCAAGAAGTGCTTCAAAGTTATTCCATTGGATTCTGAATTGGAATAGATTAGCCATGGCCATGGAGGGGTAGGGCACCACAAGTGTTGGGCTCTACCTAGGAAAGTGCTGACTGATTCACTCAGTGAGGTGGGGCAAAGTCAATGAGGATGAGGGTGGTGAGTCAGCGGGTATTTGATGGGAAGAGCAGACATTGGTTTTTATCTGCTCAACATCTCTTTTCTGGTAATAGGGGCTTCTTTCTTCCTTCCCAATTGCTGCATTGTGATCTAATCCTGGCCTATAGAATCTCCTTTCCCTTGGCCAGAGAGATTGACTCACAAATGGGCATTTGACCCAAGGATGACCACTCCAGTTCTTCGTGGGATTTGACATGTGATGTAGGGCAATACTATATTCATGTTCTATTCCCATAAAGGTCGGTAAACTGTGATGATTTAGGCTTAAGGCTGCTGGTGGTTCTCTGTTCTCTTCATGCTGGAAAAGCTACCTGCAATAGAATCCCAGGAATATGGAACTAAGGAGAGGCACAGAGATGTGACGTGGGAAGGGATGATATTTATTCCAGGTATTTGAATGCTGATCTGAATTGAATTTCTTTTTGCATTTACAATGGAAAAACTCTAGTGCACCTGGAGGCGCCACAGAGCTTATGTCTAAGAGGGAGCACAGAGTGTTCTAGAAAGGATGTCAAGGGTTGGTACTAGAAGAGAATACCAGTTGTCAGATTCACACATCTCAAATATTTGAGATGCTATGATGAAGCAAAATAAGAACTGGTTGTTGGAAATATGAGAAGCAAGGCAGGAAGTACAAAGCCAGAGAAGAGAAGGAAGTCTTATTATATTTATGGGGGTACAAGGGGCTTGTGGGCTGGAGTTTAGCTCTGTTGGTAGAGTGCTGCTCCACACTCTCTGAGGATCTGGGTTTGATCCTAGTACTGTAAAAATGGGAGAAGGACATGGCAATCCATTCCCAAAGTAGTCCTGAAACAATCATCCATTGAAAACCTTATGAGGGTTGCTATGAGTTGGACCCCCTTCCATGGCACTTAACAACAACGAGAAGGGATTTGGAGCCATGTTGGTAGTGGGAATGGTGAGGAAGCAATGGTTGCAAGAATTGTAACTGAACAATTAGTAGGATGTGGTGAACTGACTGGCTTTCTGTATTAGTCTGCCTGGGCTGCCATAAAAAATACCAGGTTTGGGTGCTCAGACAATAGAAATTTAGTTTCTCACAGTTCTGGAAGCTAGGAAGCCCAAGATCAAGGGCATGAACACTTAATAAATCTTAGCTAGATTGATGAAGGGGATTGTCATCAGTACTCTGGATATATTTGTTGAATGAATTTCAGACTTTGCTCATGTGCTGACAGAAAGGAACAATGGTTTTCTGTCTCCTCTTGATCTTCACCCTCCTCTCTAAACCTTCTAAACATGCTCATCTGCCAACCTTGATTCCACATAGTGAGAGATCTCAAAGAGTTAAGTCTCCTTCTTGTCGGATTGACTAGCGTGGCCCTTAGGGCTCAACACCTTCTTCTCTGGAACTAGCTTCTCAGGGATTGATTGAAGATTCCAAATAGGACATCCTGATTCACCTGGACTGATGTGTTCTCCAAGAGTCTGTGGGACCAGAAATGGGCTCCCTGCCCACAGCCAGGGTCACCCCATTGCCCTCCCATCAGACCTGCCCCTAGCTTCTGAAGAGCTACATGCCATCTATCTAAATACTTGTTGTTAGGTGTCCTTGAGTTGGGTCCAACTCATAGCGACCCTACGTACACCAGAACAAAACACTTTCCAACACTGTGCCATGCCCAAGACTATGTCAATGCTTCTCTCCTATTCATAGGGTTTTCAATGGTTGATTGTTTCAGGATTTGGCAGTGGATTTCTACATCCTTCTCCCAGTCCAAATACTTAAAATTTAGGAATTGCAGGGCACCATGGTGCACATCTGTAGTCCCAGCGACTTAGGAGGCAGAGGCAGGGAGATCTTGAGTTCGAGGCCAGAGGCAGGCTTTGTAACTTAGCAAGACCCTATCTGAAAACAAAAAACAAGCAAACAAAGCAAACAAAAAATGGTGGCTGGAGGTGCAGCTCAGTGTTGGGGAGCTTGTCCACCATGAGCAAGTCCCTAGGTTCAATGCCCCGGTACTGGAAAAAAATTAAAAAAAGCAAGCTAATGAAGTGTTAAATAAAATATATTTTATCCTCATGTGCTGACAAATGTACACTCACAATGACAAGATTTTTTAAAACATGTAAAAGGTAATTTATCTTACTGAAATCAGCAAAAGAGTAAATATGAACAAATTTAATCATAATTGTGTGTATCTGGATGTTCTGGAGATGGGTCACCAATGTTAGACTATAATAAAATCATAAAAATTAATGTTTTCAAAAAGTTAATTCTGAATATTTTGAAGAAAAATCTATTAAAATTAAAAGGTATCCATGAAACTTCCCATTTTTTTAGATTTTTTTAGACAGAGTCTCACTTTGTAGCCCAGGCTGACCTGGAACTTGGAACAAACTCACATTGGTCCTCTTGCCTCAGCCTCTGGGTGCTGGGATTATGAGTGTGCAATACCACACCTGGCTCTTTTAAAATGTTTTTGAGAGAGTTTATAATTTTCTCCATAAAGTGCTTATATATTTTATTAGATTTATTCAGTTCAGTTTATATTTTTGGCATAATGATATTAAAAACAATTTTTTAAATGTGTGTGTGTGTATTTGTGGTACCTGAAGGCTGAACCCAGGGCCTTGTGCATACTTTGCCAGTCCTCTGCCACTGAGCTGCACCTCTCAGTCCTCCCCACTCTCTTTTTTATTTTTTATTTTGAGATAGGGTCTTCCTAAATTACTCAGGCTGCCTCTGGCCTCAAACTCATGATCCTCCTGCTTCTGCCTCCTGAGTGGCTGGGATTAGAGGTATACACCACTGTGCTTGGCTTAAAAATTATATTTTAATTTGTTACTGATTATAGCAATTCAGTGACTTTGTACATTCATTTTTTATTCAGTAACTTGCTAAACTTATTAAAACTAATAATTTCTCTATAGATTTTTGTGTTTTCTATGAAGACCATAATATATATGAATAATCTTATTTCATTTTTCTAATCCTTATACTGTTATTTCTCTCATCTAATATAATACTGAATGAAAATTCTACAAGCAGACTCTATTTTCTTTGGTCTCAAAAGGGAAACATTCCACACTTTACCATGAAGTTAGATTTTTGTTGTTGATACACTTTAGGGTGTTAAGGAGATTCTATTTTAGCTTTTTTAAGGATTTATTTTTATATTTATTAAGAGTGAATTATAAAATTTATTTAAAAATTTATATATTGAGATGTGATTTTTCTCCTTTAGTCTGCTAGAGTAGTGAATTAGTTAATTGGTTTTCTAACATTAAAACAATTGTCTTCCTGGGATTAATCAAGTTTAGGATTCTTTTATATAATGGTAATTTTTTTTTTTTCGGTACTGGGGGTTGAACCCAGGGCCTCGCGCTTGCATGCTTTGCAAGTGCTAGACCACTGAGCTGCACCCCCAGCCCATTTTTTTACTTTTTGAGATAGGGTCTTGCTAAATTACTCAGACTACCTCTGGTCTCGAACTTGTGATCCTCCTGCATCCGCCTCCCAAACTGCTGGGATTACAGGTGTGTGCCACCACGCCCGGCCTATAATGGTAATTTTTAAAGAGTTTATATCTATATCCACCAGTGAAATTGTCTCATAATTTCCTACTTGTGAATTATCTTTGTCCATTTTGGTATTAATTTTATGCTGACTTCCTAAAATGGGGAATGTTTCTTCTTTTATTATATTCCAAAAGAGTTTATGTAATATTTGGGTTATTTTTTCCTTGAATACTGAATAGAGGTTGTTGTTGTTGTTAGGTGCCGTCGAGTTGTGTCTGACTCATAGCAACCCTCACAGGGTTTTCAATGGCAGATTGTTTCGGGATTGCCTTGGGAGTGGGTTGCCATGTCCTTCTCCCATTTTTGCAGTTCTGGGAATCGAACTTGGGACCTCAGGGACTACAGAGTAGCACTCTACCAACTGAGCTAAATCCCAGCTCGAGTAGAGGTTACTAGTCAAAATGTCTGGTGTTTTCTTTGTGGCAAGAACTTAAACAATAGATTCAGTTTCTTTAGTGGTTGTAACACTATACAGATATCTAGAAAAATCTTCTTCCTCCTCCTCCTCCTCCTCTTCTTCTTGGCCTTTTTGTTTTTTGTTTTTTCTCCTTCTCCTCTTTTTTCTTCTTCTGGTTATTTTTTTGAGATAGTCTTGCTATATAGCCCAGGCTGGTCTCAAACTCACTATCCTCCTGTCTCAAACTCCTGTGTGCTGTTAGTGCCCTTGCTAGTATGTTTGGGGCCCTGGATTCAATCCTCAGTATCACAAAAACAAACAAAAAAAATGATCAACTCTTTCCATGTATGTTTATTTTTATATCATTATTTCAAATATTACTTCAAAAAGTTAAACATCTTATATATGAAAAAGCTTCTAAACTGTTTTCCAAAGAGGTAATATTGTTCTACATTCCCACCAGCATTGTATGGGAGTTGTATTAGTTCCACATCCTTGGCCACATTTGGGATAGTCAGTCTTTAATTTGCTCCCTGCAGAGGGTCTTAGCTGTCAGCCAGGTGGTTCTCAGGCCCAGGGTCTGGGTTTGCTTTGATAACCAGTTCCTTTCTTCTTGTAACTTCAGCCAGAAAAAGAGCCATATATAGGTGACAGAGCCTCAGCATAGAGAGGACTGCATGTGTACGTGTGCATGGGCTGATGACATAGTGCCAGCATAAAGAAAATGTTCTTGTTGTCAAGGTCCGACCCATATCAACCATATATACAACAGAACAAAATACTTTCTGACATTGTGCCATGCACACAATCTTTTTTATGTTTAAGCCCCTTGTGGTAGCCATTATGTCAATCCATCTAGTAGATGGTCTTCCTCTTTTTGGTTGACTGTTGGCGATCATTTGGGGTCCCCTAGAAATACCTAGAGGGGGCCTGGGTGGAGATTTGCCTGACCCAAATACAGGCCTGAACCCTATGCAAGTTTTACCCTATTCTTACCCCTCCCACTTGTAACCCGGGACTATAGTAATGTGAGTCCTAGAAAGAACTCCAGGGATGGAGGCTTTTCTGGCCCACTTGGAGGACTAACATCTATCTTCTGGGGCTAGTGACCTTTGTCCCACATCTTGGTATTTCACTCCTGCCCTTCCCACCAAGTGACCCAAGATGGTCCCCAAATAGCCCGGCTCTGGTGTGGCCTCCTTCAATCTGATTGGCTGCCCAGAGCCACCCAATTGCCAGAAAAGGAAGCTCAGTGATTGGCCTGGCCTGTGCCTAACCCCCCTATCAAAATTTTTCTTTTTCAAATCCCTAGTTACATAACTGCCACACCAGGCATGAGCCACTTCCTGATTGGCTGGGTCCACGCTCCCTTCATAGAAGGTATATAAACCACCACTAAAATTACTAGCTTCCCTTTTGTCCCATACATTCTTGATCCTTCCCTGTTCACCTGCTCTCTGAGCCCTTTCAAACCTGACCCCCATACCTACTCCCGAGATCTGCAACCTTAAGCACCACCTGTGGAAACATCTGAGGACTACAAGCAAGACTCAGTGTCAAGCTCAGGGCCTCCAAAGGGGCAAAGGCTCCAAGCAAAACACGAAGAGCTCTCCGCTTTTCTTCCCCCATCTTGGGAAAGAGGAGAGTAGAGAAGGTCAACTGCGAGAGGCAACAGGAGACACATCGTGGGACACTTCCATTGAGCATCATTGTGCTGCACCCCCTTTTGTTCACCTTGGTAGGTGCAGCTCAATAAACTCTGTTTTTGTTTATAAGAAGGTTCCCAAAATCCTCCTTTGGTGCCACTGGCTTTTACCTATTTCCAAGGATCCCTGAGTACCCGTGTTGAGGCAAGCTCCATTATCCTGCTGGGCCAGAGTAAACCCCAACAGTTGACCTGCCACTCTTCCAAACATGATGTCCTTCTCCAGGGACTGATCCCTCACGACAATATGTCCAAAATACATAGGATGCAGTCTAGCCATCCTTGCTTTCAAGGAGCATTCTGGTAGAACTTCTAGGACAGATCTGTTGGTTCTTTTGGCAGTCCATGGTATATTCAATATTTGTCTCCAGCACCATAATTCAAAAGCATCAATTCTTCTCCTGTCTTCCTTATCCAAAGTCCAGCTTTCACAACCATATGATGCTACTGACAATACCATGGCACGAGCCAGGCACACCTTCATCTGCAATGTGACAGCTTTACTTTTTAACACTTTTACTAGTCTGTCAGTTTGCCCTACTGAGGGGGCTTGTGTGTTGGTATGATGCTGAAAGATATGCTACTGGTATTTCAGATATCAGCAAGGCCACCCAAAGTGGACAGGTTTCAGCTGAGCTTCCAGACTAAGACAGACTAGGCAGAAGGACCTGGCAGCCCACTCCTGAAACAATTAGCCATTGAAAACCCTATGAATTGTGGAATCACAAAAGACCATGTGTAGTCAAAACACTCATAAGCTGCAAAACTAGTGCAGATGGGATCACAATCCCTGACTGTAAAGTATAATACATGGCTGTGATAGCAACAACAGCTTGGTATTGGCACAAAAATAGGCCTGAAGGCTGGTGGAACAGAATTGGGGACCCAGAGATACACCAATGCATCTATAGCCACCTGATCTTTGACAAAGGAGCTAAGCACACAAATTGGAGAAAGGATAGCCTCTTCAACAAATAGTGCTGGGAAATTTGGATTTCCACCTGCAAAAAAATGAAAACAGACTTGTACCTCTCAATCTGCATGAGAGTTAATTTGAAATGGATAAAAGACATCAACATGAAACCAGAAACCTTAAAATTATTAGAAGAAAACATAGGCACATAATTCAACACATAGGCATAGGAAAGTATTTCCTTAATAAGACTCCAATTGCTCAGGAAATTGCACCAAGAATAGACAAATGGGATTACATGAAATTAAAATCTTCTGTACAGCAAAGGAAACAATCAACAGAGTTAAGGAAGAGCCCACTGAATGGGAGAAAATCTTTACATCCTACACATCTGACAAAGGACTAATTTCTAGAATTTACAAAGAACTCAAGAAAGCAAATCCCAAGACAACAAATAATCCAATACACAAGTGGGCAAAGAAACTGAACAGATGGCTCTCGAAGAAGTTTGTGAGGCTATGAAGCATACACACAAAAATGCTCAGTATCCCCAGCCATTGGGGAAATGCAAATCAAAACAACTCTGAGATTGCACCTAACTCAGTAAGAATGGCCAAGATCAACAAAACAATAACAAATGCTGGCAAGGCTGTGGAGAAAAAGGAACACTCTTATGCTGTTGGTGGGGCTGTAAGTTGGTTCAACCACTTTGGAAATCAACATGGAGATACCCCAGAAAACTAAAAACAGAGCTGCCATATGGCCCAACTATACCACTACTGGGAATATACCCAAAAGGAGACAAGTCCTCATACCACAGAGACATTTGCATCTCCATATTCAATGCAGCACTTTTCACAATAGCAAGGATATGGAACCAACCAAGGTGCCTGTCAACAGAAGAATGGATAAAAAACTATAGTGCATATACACAATGGAATACTGATCAGCAATAAAAAATGAAATAATATCATTTGCAGCAAAATGGGTAGAACTGGAGAACATCATCTTAAGTGAACGAACAGAAGGTCAAAAAGAGAAATACCATATGTTCTCATTCGTATGTGAGAGCTGAATCATACTTAAAGGACGGAAAAATCCTATACATAAATTGATATATAAAAAATGGACAATGAAACTTAGTGAAGAAGGGACAATATAAGGAGTAGAAGGAGGGAGGGAACTAGTAGAGGGAAGTAAAGACTGTGGAAGGTGGGATGAGGAATAGGGTCAATGTGGAGGGATGAAGAGGGGGAGGATAATCTCAGTGTAAACAGCATAACTTCATGAGTACATTGGAAAAATCAGGGAGTACAATGCAAAAATGCATTTGAGTTTTACTATATATTAGCCATAAGGCTTCATAAACCTTCTGGGTTGATGACAGTGTTGCCAGAAGTGACACAAAGGATACATAATAGAAAAATCCAACACTATATTACTTTGTGCCCCATCATCATTTACTAATAAAGAGAGAAACCCTATGGGATAGCAGAGAAGGGAAGCATAGACACCCATTAAACTTCTCTTTTGCAACTCTCGTTTCCCTCCATCACAACCCCATGGTCCTACCTTCACACCTACTAGAGGCATGGATTGTTTTCACCTGGGAGTAAGAACAGCTCAGTGTCCTGAAAGGAATCAGTGTCCATTCTGTTTCAGTATATTGCCAATGAGGTTTCTGGAAGTCATTTTGGGGGCTTGTCTTCAGAATACATAGTGTCTGTAAACAATGATTACAACTAGGTTAATTTTTTGTGTGTGTGTGTGTGGTTCTGGAGATCAAACTCAGTAGCCACTGAGCTACACCCTCAGCCTCCTTAAAAATAATCTTGTAAGGAAAAAAAGAAATGGATTTATGAGTTTTTATTTTATTTTCATTTTTTTTGTAATGTGGTTTTCTTATTTTCATATTAAATTTATGGAAAATGCAATGAATTGAACAAGCTATACCTTGCTTCTCTATGTGAAAAGAACCTGCTGGTAGCTCAGCTTTGCTTCCAGAATGTGCTTCAAATAATAATACTACATTTCCAAAGAGGCCTTTTAAAATTCTTTTGTCTGTCTGTATTTTTTTTCTTTCTTTTTTTTTTTTTTTTTTTTTTTTTTTTTTTTTTTTTTTTTTTTTTTTTTTTTTTTTTTTTTTTTTTTTTTTTTTTTTGTGGTACTGGGGGTTGAACCCAGGGCCTTGCACTTGCATGCTCTGTAAGTGCTAGACTACTGAGCTGCACCCCCAGCCCATTTTTTCACTTTTTTGAGACAGGGTCTCGCCAAATTATGCAGACTGCCTCTAGTCTTGAACTTGCGATCCTCCTGCCTTCGGCTCCCAAGCCACTGGGATTACAGGCATGCACCACTGTGCCCAGTTTATTTTTCAAATTATGGTAAAGTATGCATAAAATCTACCATATTAAACGTCACCACTGTCCACCTCATGAACTTTTTCATTATCTCAAACTGAAAGTTTATACCCATGAAACAACTACCTTTTTACTTTGTTTCTTAGCTTTTCTGTCATTGTGACAAATACTGACAGAACTTAATCTTTTGACTACTAATTTCAAATCAAATTGTATGACAATGAGTATTTTATTTCCAGAAACTCTTCATTACAATGAACAAAACAAGAACATAATTAGCAGTATAATTGCAATGCATAATATAAGTAACACTCTGCATATTAAGTCACAGCAAATCCCTCTGGTCTTTCTGTGAAACTTTGTGGGACATATGTGTCCCAATGGTAGTCAAAGGGTTATAGGAGGAAAGACTCATTTGGTTCATGGTTTCAGAGGTTCAGTGTATGTTGGCAGGGAGGGAATAGCCAAAGAGGTGTCAGGAGCATGTATTGGAGGCTCCTCACATGACAGTAGCAGGAAGCAGAGAGAGCTAGAGTGGAACCAGGGGCCTACGTAAAATCTTAAACCTCACCCTCAGTGACCTATTTATGCCAGCTATGTCCCACCTCCCAAAGTTCCACAGCCTTCCCAAACAGCACCACCTTCAGGGGACCAACTGTTCAAACGTTAGCTATGAAGGCCATTTTATATTCCAATCATAATTCCCTCCTTGCGGACCCAGAGCTTGGAAACTACCCTTTCTATCTTTATGAATTTTACCATTTACTACTTTGGAAGCAATTTGTGGATTAAAAATTGAAGAATATCATCTTGGATCAAAAAGTATGCTTATGAAGACTATTTTAAAGTATTCATTTTATATTTTTCCAATTAAAAAGAAAATAATCACTGTCTAAAATCTGTAATATAAAGAAAAGCAAAAAAAAAAAAATGTTATCCATGGTTCCACCACTGATTGTAAATCAAGTATAAAATATTTAATTGCATTTTATTTCCCCTACAGTTCAGGGCATGGTGTTCATATGATCACTCCAGGCTAAAAAGGGTCACATTGGTGGGAGATGGGCGGTAAGATGGATACAAGAAGTGCCAGTCAGTGGCACCAGCCACAGCACCTTAAGGAGCTTAATCAGTAGCCTTTGAGCCAAAGTCTTTCTCTTCCTAGGCATGATGGGGGCACTAGGACCTGAACATTTCTGCTAGGGACTCCTCCAATAAATTATTTTGCCCCACTCTCCTGTTGGGTTGCCCACAGCTTTGAATGATCTGCATTGTGAGCTGAGATATTCCCTGCCCATTTTTTTCTTTCTTGTTATTTATTTTACTTTTTGGGGTACTTGGGGGTTGAACATAGGATCTCGCACATACATTGCAAATATTCTACCACTGGGCTGCACCCCAGCCCATCTTTTATTTTTTTTATTTTTGAGACAGGGTCTTGCTAAGTTACACAGGTTGCCTCTGGCCTTGAATTCATGATCTTCCTGCCTTCACCTCACCACACCTGACTCTGCTGCCCATTTTTTACCCTCCCCTTTCTTTTCCCAGGATCAAATCTCCACTGTGCTTAGAAGACTTTCCCTGCCTGGTCCTGCATCATCCCCCTTTGTCTTTCATAATTACCCCCCAACAACAAATCTTTCCCTACTAACTCCATCTTTGCATCTGTTTCCAGGATGACCCAGACTGACACAGGCAAAGACCATGGGTGAGAAGCTCTGTGCCTATTCCTGAACTTTTATTTAATCTTTGAGAATTTCTGCATCAGGTAATGTTCAAGACCCCAACAGCTTTGAATTTAATATAGAGCATAAATGTGTTTCTAACAATTGTGTATTTGAGTGTTTTACTTAATCAGATAATCTTATACCTTTGAGTGTTTCTTAACCAAGTGTAAAAAGGTTTTAAGAAGTACAAAAATGAAACAGTGCAGGGAGGCTCACTATACCTGACTTCAGACTATACTACAGAGCTATAGTGGTAAAAACAGCTTGGTACTGGCTTGAAGACCAATGGAACAGAATTGAAGACCCAGAGATACACCCATGCAACTTTGGCCACCTGATTTTTTGACAAAGGGGCTAAGAATGTTCAATAGAGAAAAGAGAGCCACTTCAACAAATGGTGCTGGGAAAATTGGATGTACATTTGCAGAACATTGAAAATAGATCTGTATGTCTCAAAATTTACACAAGAGTCAATTCAAAATGGATAAGAGACCTCAACATAAAACCATAAACCTTAAAACTACCACATAGGCTTAAGAATGTATTTCCTTAACAAGTCCCCAATTGCCCAGGAAATGGCACCAAGAATTAACAAATGGGACTACATGGAATTAAAGAGCTTATGTACATTAAAGGAAATAATCAACAGAGTTAAGGGAGAGCCTACAGAATGGAAGAGAATCTTTGCATCCTACACATTGGATAGAGGACTAATTTCAAGAACATACAAAGAACTTAAGAAAGCAAATATCAAGACAACAAATAACCCAAACAACTTTGTAAATCAATATGGAGATACTGTAGAAAACTAAGAATAGAACTGCCATATGATCCAATGGTATCACTCCTGGGAATATACCCAAAAGATGATAAGTCATCATACAATAGGGACATCTGCATTTCCATGTTTAATGTAGTACTCTTCACAATTGCAAGGGTATGGAATCAACTAAGATGTCTATCAACAGAAGAATGGATAAAATTTGTGGTATGTATATATAATGGAAAATTACTCATCAATGAAAAAGAATGGAATAATGCCATTTGCTGCAAAATGGTTGGAACTGGAGAATATCACCTAAGTGAACAAGCCCTAGCCCCCAAAGAGAAATACCACATGTCTGCACTCATATCTTGGAGCTAATGCTAACTTAAAGAAAGAAACCCACACTATATATGAAAAAAGAACAATCAGGCTTATCTAAGAAGGGAAAATATGAGTAGAAAGAAGAGGGAAGGGGTGTCGAAGAGGGAGTAAAGACTATGGAAGGGGGGGTGGGGAGGGGAAATGATGCAAAGGATTAAAAAGGGGAAGAGGACAATCTCAAGTTACATGATGCAACTACACGAATACATGGGAAAAAATGGGAATATAACCCATAATTGCATATGATGTTTACCACAGGTTAATCAAAGGGTTTCATAAACTATGTGAGTTGATATAAGTGTAACCAAAAATGATATAATAGGTACACAGTGGAAATGGCAAAAGCCTTGCTACTCTATAACCCACTAATATTTAATAATAATAATAATAATAATAATAATAATAATAATAAAAAGAAGTACAAAAACAGTAGAAAAGAATCGTAGCACTTGGCAGGCTGAGGCAGGAGGATCTCAAGTTTGAGGCCAGCCTGGGCTACATAGTGAGACCCTGTCTCAAAACACCAAAAACAAAACAATAACAACAACAACAAAAGGAGAATAGTATAAGAATTCTGAAAAACTGTAGAAGAAACACTAAGGAAAGAAGAATAGAAAGATTGGAGATGAAAGAAATTTCATCTTGGAAACCAAACCATCTAGTAACAAAGATACCATTGAAAGAGGAGAGGAACTATTGGGAATAAGATGGCCACTGCAGAAAGACTGTGAATAATCAATGAAGTCTGATTAATGTGGAAGATCATAGCACAGTAAAAATGTGTTAAAGCTGAGTGTCTCGCAATGCAAACTAGTGTGAATTAAGTGCTGAACACATTAAAATAAATATATGAAGGTAGCTGTATCTGCTGTGACTCACACCATGGCAGGAACTTTAAAGAATTGCTAATAACATAATGCTGCCGTTTATTTACCTGACTGTGTTAAAAAAGGCACTAGACTGTTTCTAGGTGGCTATGCATCTTGCCTGCCAGAGGGTGAGGGTGCCACTCTGTGTCTGTCACCAAGTGTGGGTCCCAGGAGTCCTTGCCTTTGCATGTCACCCTAGTTTTGTCATGAAGGAGGCATCTCAGGCTGAGGGAAGTATCTTTCATCCTGACCGTGGCCTGGCGTCTGAAGTCTGCCTGTGACATCTGCAGTTTCTGCTGGGAGGCACAGGCCCCCTGTTCTGTCATGACTTCCCTGGGGCTGTGTCTTGGGCCACACAGACCACACAGCCCTGGGCATTTTTCTCAAAGGTCCGTTTATTTCCCTGACGCCCAGCTCCCAATTCACACTCCTTCCTCCTCCCACACCCCAGTTGGCTCAAGGACTTCTCACTGCCTAGCATGAAGGTTCTCATCCTGGCAGCCCTTCACTCACTAATGCCCATGCTGCCCACCTGCCCACTTAGCTCAGACCCGTGTGATAACAAGGTGCAGCCAAGGCTCAAAGCACTGCCTTGGCCCAACCCATTTCCTGGATGGAAGGAGAAAGCAAAGGAGCTCTCATTACAACTCTGCCTTAGGCCCGTTTCACTGACTTTCTCCTCTTAGAGGACCAAGCTGGGTCTTCCTCATCTTGTTCCACTCTGCAGGGTCTGCCAGAGGAACTTTCATCGAGAACACAACCACAGTCTTACCCTTGATAAAATAAAATTGAAGTTCTTACATAGGTTAAGTAGATTTAGTCCTACCCAAACCATCAAATAAGCCAATGTCATGGAATTTGGAGTAAAAAATGAAAACAGGATCAAGATCCATATTTGATAGCAAATGGCCATGTCACCCTGGGCCTATTCTTTAACTCTTGGGAGGCTGAGCACATCTGTCTGAAAATGGGAGCAGTGTTTTTGCTCACCAGTTCTTCTTTAGTGGGAGCCTGTTGTTGTTGTTAGATGCTGTGAAGTCTGTGTCTGACTCATAGTGACCCTATGTACAACAGGCAAAACACTATTGTCAGTGCTTCTCTGCTATTCATAGAGTTTTCAATGACAGGTTGTTTTTTTGGGGGAATGGACTGCCAGGTCCTTCTCCTAAGCCTACAGCACCTGGTATTCCCAGGTGGTCTCCCAACCAAGTACTAACCAGGCCTGAACCTGCTTAGCTTCTGAGATCTGACGGGATTGGATGCCACAGTGGTATGGCTGCAGGCTAGTGGGAGCCCAGCACTAGGCTAAGACCTGACATATATCATCTACAACTGTCTCAACAACCTTGGTAGGTAGATTTTCTTTTTTTCTTTCCTTTCCTTCCTCTCTCTCTCCCTTTCTTTCTTTCTTTCTTTCTTTCTTTCTTTCTTTCTTTCTTCCTTCCTTCCTTCCTTCCTTCCTTCCTTCCTTCCTTCCTTTCTTTCTTTCAAGATAAGGTCTCACTATGTACCCCAGGCTGGCCTTGAACTTGCAATCCCCCTGCCTCAGCTTCTCAAATGCTGGGATTACAGGTGTGTACCACCACACCTGGCTTAACATCTTTTTGTTTTCTTCTGACCTATGGGAAAGTAAGCCCAGTGAACTAAAGTGCCTTGCTGAGGTCACAGCTAGCTACAGTCTGAACAGAGATCTACATCCCCTCGTGGTGATTAAGGGGGTAGGCTTTGGAATTAGATGAGGTCAAAATCCCAGCTCTACAGCTGGTTAGTTGGGCAGTCTTGAGCATGAAACCTTTCTACTCTGCACTTTCCTTTATTGTAACCCTCTGACATATGTTTTCCCTAAACCTCTTGGAGGTGGTAGCAGGGGTCAGGAGAGCAGAAGCAGTGGCCACTGCTACAGCTGCCCAATCCCAAACTGGGAGAGTGAATTTCTATCCATTTCCACACCGGGCTTTCCTCCAGGCAGAGTTGCCCCGTGAGTCTGGATGAACAGGTATGCAATTGAGGAGCATACTGACTTGGATCAACTTCAGAGGGAGAAGCAACAGGTATTGGCTGAACCACACATTCACTTAAATGAGCAGGTTCAAGTTAATCCTTTATTATACACACTTCAGATGATTTTTCCCATGACCGCAGCTAACATTGTACCATAGACTACCGCCAAAATGCTCCCCTGAGCTTTCCCTGAGGTAGATCCACCTGGACTCTGATGTGGCCCTATCTGGAATGGTGACTTTATTTGTACATGGTTTCCTTCATTATGATATTATACCATAAGGCTTATTGCTGGCACTGTCAGATACAGACTGTTATAACTGTTAGATCCTATTGGCTTTCCTCTGTTTCGGGTTGTTCCAGGTGCTTCATTTTTTTGTTTGTTTCTTTGTTGTTTTTGAGCCAAGGTCTCACTTTACAGTGCAGGCTGGCCTTGAACTCATGAGCCTTCAGCTTCCACGTCCTGAGTGCTGGGATTACATGTGTGTGCCACCACGTTTGGCCAAGCCCCTCACTTATGTGATCACAAAAACAAACATGTTGAGGTTTCTTCTTAATTTTCTGTTTCTTTACCTTGAATTGATTAACTCCGTTTTCTGTTTCTGAGGATTAATTCTGACACCCTCTCCTCCTTCAGGGTAGCTTCCCCTTCTGAGCAATACCAGGACCCATTGCCTCCCTGTCTTCCAGGTGGTAGTGAAGAGTAACTGAGATAATATGTGTAAACACACAAGTTGGCTGTAATTTTGTAAACAGCAGTCATCTCTGTGCTGTGAGTTATGATGGCAGGCTGAGAAATATTAAATAGGGACTGGTTACTGCTGTGGCCTGTCTGGGAGCCCAGCATCCCTGCCTGAACACTTTTATTGATTCACCAAATGTTCCTCCAGATTGGCAGTGACCATCTTCCATATTTACAGCTGTTTATCTTTTTTTTTTTTTTTGAGGTACTGCGGGGTTGAACCCAGGGCCTCACACATGCTTTTTGCAAGTGCTCAAATGAGCCATACCATCAACTTATTTTTACTTTGTATTTTGAAACAGGGTCTTTCTAAATTATGCAGGCTGCCTTTGGCCTCGAACTTGCAATCCTCCTGTCTCCAGCTCCCAAGTCGCCAGGATTAAAGGCATGCACCACTATGCCCAGCTGTTATCCTTTTAATAGATTTTAATTGTGTTAAAATACACATAACATAAAATATATCATCATAACTGCTTTAAGTGTACAGTTCAATGGTATTAAATACATTTATATTATTTTGCTACCATCATCACCATGAACTCTTTCATCTTGCAATGCCTGCCTTTTCTCTCTTCTCTCTCTCTCCCTCTCCCCCTTCCTCCCCCTTCCTCCTCCTTTCTCTCTCCTCTCTCTCTTTCTCTCTCTTCCCCTCCCCCACCCCCCCTCCAGTGTCTTGCCAGGTTGGCCTCAAAATTGTGATCCTCCTGCCTCAGCCTTGGGAGTGCTAGGATTACAGGCGTGCACCCCTACACTCCATTTGTAATGCTTTCTTGAACTGTCTTTCTGTACCCAGGGAAATTCCTCTTATGACTTCCCAGTGAGGATGTGAAAAACACATTCCCAGCCTGCCCCAGGGCCAGGATACAAGCCTGGGAATAGGCTTGATCAGTCAGATACATCCAGGCAGACCTTGATTCACCTGGAGCCATGAGATGTAGCCGGCCATTTGCTGGTGCAGATGGCAGCAGAGGTGTCCAGTTTTGGGTGGTGGTGGCTTACAGTGGTAGCAAGGTCAAGCTCGCCCCATCCATGTGAATGTGAAATCACCTGGGTGCCTGGCACTTACAGCATGGTTTTGGTGACAATTTTCCTATTAGGCCGTGGGTATTACTTTTGGGGTGTATTCAAATGTTCTTGAATACATTTCTTTCTTAACCAGCTGGGCTCTAGAACTTTGCCAGTCCTTTTCATCAGGAGGACTACAGAGAACAGAGAGACCAAATCCCCCTGCTTTGGAGGCAGTGGCAGAGCCGCCTTGCTCTTGTGCTCCTTCTAATGCACTGAACAGGCTTCAGCTCCTCCCTTGTCTTTCTATGACTTCAGCCCAGGCATGGAGGGCTGTGGAGGTGCAATCAATTAGGGATTCTGGGAGAGATACCATTTTCAAAAATATAGGCCACTGCCTGGAGAAGGAGCCCTGTCCTGTCCAGGGGTTGAATCCTGCGTATTTTCTCCTTCATGCATAGAGCAGTCGCCTGGACTTGAGGCTCACTGCTCCCCAGGCCCCTTTCTTTTTGGTTAGAGCTTTCTCCTGGCTTTTCGATATTGTTTCTCTGGGAGGTGAATTCTGTTGAGAGGCATATTTGAGGCTGGGAGGTAGGCTGCTTCTTTGTTTTTAGAGGCATCATTTTGTTGTTGTTGTTGTTAGGTGCTTTCAAGTTGTGTCTGACTCATAGGGACCCTCATAGAGTTTTCAATGGCAGATTGTTTCGGGATTGCCTTGGGAGTGGATTGCCACATCCTTCTCCCATTTTTGCGGTGCTGGGAATCGAACCCAGGACCTCAGAGACTGCAGAGCAGAGCTCTACCAACTGAGCTAAATCCCAGCCCTGCTTACAGGCATCAGAGAAAGAAAAAGCATCAAGGTTGCCCAGGCTTCCTTTCTGACCAGTCATGGACTGAATATCCTCATGCCTCAGTTTTCCCTCTGTAGAATTGGGCTTGACTTCCCATTGCATGCAGCATGTGGTGATTGAGCCCCTTTTCTGTGCTGGCATCATCCTGGAGACACAAAGATGAGTAAGCAGTTTGGCCTTCAGGACTCACAGTGCAGCAGAAATGAGCAAACCAGTCCAAGCCACAGTGGGTAGCTACCGAGAGACCACTGTACCATTAAATATCCAGGTTATAGTCTCTTAAGCCTCATCTAGAAGGACCTGGCAAGCCACTCCCAAGGCAATCCCGAAACAGTCAGCCATTGAAAACCCTATGAGGGTCGCTAGGAGTCGGATACCGACTCGACAGCACCTAACAACAACAACAACAACAACAACAACAACAACAAGCCTCATCTATTGTATCTTCTCTTCTGGGGAATCTCTAGGGGAAGCTTACATGCTCAGCTGTTCCATTCTGGTTGTCACTTGCCATCCTAGCCATCCTGGACCAGACATGGCCGGCCCGTCATAGAGCCCAGCCAACTTCTGCCCAGGTGGTGTGTCCCCTGCTCTTGCTGACTCACCGAGCAGGTGCACTTCTTTCTCATTCCTGTGAGGATCTGCAGTCTCAGTCTCTATATTCTAGGATGACAATGGGGCTGTCTGCTCCGTGTAGAGGAACAACTCTTGCCCCCACCATAATGTATTTCTGCATCTAGAACACAACACAACTGTCCCCCTAAGCTCAAGGGTCCAGCCTCAGCCCCTGTGGCCTCAGTCTTGCATAGCACCTTCCTGGGACATAAACCGTGTCCTAGGTGTCTCTACACTGATGTCTGGCCAGGGTTTTTCTACTCTCTCTTCTCCAGCTCTAGGTGAAGTCCAGGCCTGCCTCAGTTTCTCATCTCCTTGAACGTGGCCAACGTAAGCTTGCACATCTTCCTGTTTTCTGGTACTGGACAGTCCTAGTACAAGAAGTATTTTCTGCTTACACAGATACGCTCTTCTAGCATCTCCTGGCCTTGTTTGGTTCCCAGGAGCCACGACTGTCTGCACGGTCTCCATAGCTACGGGAACATTTATTTCACATCTTCACCACAAAAAGGCACAGGAGTAGATTTTTACTAAATTAAAAGGCATCTTCTCCCATAGGTGATTCCAACTCTTGTAAAGAGAGATTGGTTTGGAGCTTTGAAAACACAGGTTCCTTCTCACTTCCAGCCCACTGATGTCCCAGGGATCAGGAGAAGAGCTTTCTTTTAATATTTCATCTGTTTCTTATGCTTCCTTCTATTACAGGCTGAATTGTGTCCCCTCCAAACTCACATGTTGAAGTCCCAACCCCTAGTACTCCAGCACCTGATTGTATGTGGAGAAAGTTGTTTGAAGAGGTTATTAACTTAAAATGTGGTCATCAGGTTGGGCCCTAACCCAGTGTGATTGTTTGCCTTATCAAAAGAGATTGGGCGCCGGGCGTGGGGGTGCACACCTATAATACCAGCAACTCGGGAGGCAGAGGCAGGAGGATTGCAAGTTTGAGACCAGCAGCAGTTTGTGTAATTTGGTGAGACCCTGTGTAAAAAAAAAAAGTAAAAAAAAAAATGGGCTGGGCATGCAACTTAGTGGTACAGCACTTGAAGAGCAAGTGCGAGGCCCTGGGTTCAACCTCTAGTACTGAAAGAGAGAGAAAGAGAGAGAGAGAGAGAGAGAGAGAGAGAGAGAGAGAGATTGAGCACAGACATGTACAGAGGGAAGGCCATGTGAAGAGACAGGGAGAAGAAGGCCATCCAGAAGCCAATGAGAGAGGTCTTAGAAGAAACCAACTCTATTGGCATTTTGATCTTAGACTTTTTGCCTCCTGAACAGTGAGGAAACCAAGCTTCCAGTCTGTGGTCCTTTGTTATGGCCACCCTAGCAGATGAATGCATTCTCCTCTGCAGCTGTCTTTACAAAAG
>VMDO01029544.1:0-22895 GCA_007922755.1 Pedetes capensis | reverse complement strand
ATTAGAAGATTTACCATGCAAATCAATAAACACATATGTAAATGTAGCTACACATGTCCGCATACATGGAGTTGTGTGTGATTAAAACTTCACCATCTTTTATCTATGGGAGAGTCTATGGAATCAATAACATCAGTCCTATCCGGTCCATGATGGAAGGACATCCACCAAATGATAGCCTATTCTGCCAAGCCATTTGGTGGAAGCGAGAAAATCAATTTGAGCAGATGTATGTTTATGGAAGTCAATCAATGATATTTTACAATGAGAAATATTTCCTCTTTATTAGACATTTCTTTATTACGTGTTATATTTTCATTAAATTTTATAAACAATTCCATCATCAAATACTTGGGAAATGGAGGGAAGATGAATTTATAGCTAATCAATACATAAATTTTAGCTATATGTGCTCCAGAAAACACTGTTCATTGAATCCTAATGCATCCTCTCGTCAAGGCCTTTTCGGGTCCAATTGGAAAGCATTTTTTTTTTTTTTTGCGGTACTAGGGGGTTGAACCCAGGGCCTTGTGCTTGCATCCTTTGCAAGTGCTGGACCACAGAGCTGCACCCCCAGCCCATTTTTTTTACTGTTTTAGACAGGGTCTCGCTAAATGACACGGACTACCTCTGGTTTCGAACTTGTGATCCTCCTTCCTCCACCTCCGGAGCCGCTGGGAATACAGGCGTGCGCCACCATGCCCGGCTTCAGTTGGAAAGCATTTAGAGTCCCCAGCGCTATTGCTGACCCCCGGGCCGCAGAAATTGATTTGGTCCAGCTCCTCACCTCCCAGGACCTCACAGTCTGGGGTGAAGACAGCCACAGGAGGATGAATTGTGGCGCTGAGCGAGTATGGCACAGGAAGTGGGAACATGCACTGTTCAGAGAGTGATTTATGCTCTTCTGAGGGGCTGAAATGAGGTGTGCAGGAGACGTCTAGGAAGAGGCAGTTTCTGAACTAAAATGTCATGGGGTCATGGGATTCTAAGGTGTGCTTACAAAACTGAGAAGTTCCTTATCCTGGGCCACATCACCAAAGGAGGGAGAGCAAGAAGTCAAGGTGGGGTTAGAAGTGCTTGTCCTATAACATATTTTTTTTTGGCTTTTTTTTATTAGAAATTTTTAATGTACATCATAATGTGATTCATTTTGACATGCTTTTCGTTGTGACAATTTTCATATATGCAATTTGATAAGCATTATTCATATAGGTTACCCCTTACCCTCCTCTGTTTCCCCCTCCCCCCCTCCTATCTAAGTTTCCCATCCAAGTCTTCTCTATCTTTTACTATATAGTATTTTTCTATATGTCCTTGGGTTCCATTTCTGTTTAAGACTATAACATATGTTTTGAGAGCACCCAGAGAGGATCAGTTGTTTAAGGTAGAGCAGGGAAACAGCACAATCCATGTGGCCCCTGAAACAGTTCCCTGCCTCCCTCCCCTGTTCTTAATGGTACCGAATCCCAGGATCAAATATACGATGGCATGGGGGTGACATTTTGGAGCCCAGTTTGTTTTTAACAAAAGGGCTCCTGCCCCGCAGACTTCAAGGAGGCGATATGGACTTGCGCGTCCCGTGCGCTGGATTGCAGCCAGTGGGTATGGGCCCGCCACGGGAACGTGCCCTCCCTGAGCTGAGCGGACATCCACACAGGTGTGCCCTGCCTTTACCCATCCCAACCCCAGGTTTTACTTCTCAGGGAGACAATGCGATTCCAAGTGACTCGCCTGGGAAATGAGGAAGCTGCCTGCCTTTTCAGGCTGTGGCCCTGAACGCCCGGCCTTCACAACGGCTTGACGGATAGCAACAGGCTGCTGAAGACTTATTGTGCTCTCTGGATTTTGCTTTGTGCACTTTTTCTTTTCTAGGAGAAGAATAGGCACCATTCTTCCCCAGATGAGTCACTCAGCAACCTTGAAGTTGGAGGCAGTCATAAAAACAACTTTGCCTCCTCGCTCTGCCCTTCCGAGGACAAGGCTTGCTTTCTCAGGGACAATGGGTTAAATTGAAAACTCCCCCAGCCATCAAGTCTTTCTGTTAAAAGTAACAATAAAGAAATGCCATTTTTCTAAGCATCTCTTTTGATGCTGAATGGTAAGGCAGGCTGTCCTCCGGTTTAATTAAAAATGCTTAACCTTTTAATTTTGCAATGTTTAACTTTTTTAGTTAGTTAGTTAGGTGCCATCGAGTCGGTATCCGACTCATAGCGACCCTCTGTACAACAGGGGAAACACTATTGTCAGCACTTCTCTGCTGTTCATAGGGTTTTCAATGGCAGATTGATTTTTGGGAGGGGGTTGCCAGGTCCTTCTCCCAAGCCTACAGCTTCTGGTGTTCCCAGGCGGTCTCCCATCCAGGTACTAACCAGGCCCGACCCTGCTTAGCTTCCGAGATCTGATGGGATCGGATGCCACAGGGCTACAGCTGCAGGCGTTTAACTTTTTAGTTGTGAAATAATTTAGACTTATAAAGAATAGCAAAAACAGTACCAAATTCCTGTATGCCCTTCACTCAGCCATCCCCAGCGTGATCGCCCACTGAACAAGGCTGCTTGGCAGCAGGCTGACTTTCACAGACTCTAGTCTAGGTTACAGAACTCCTTCAGCTCTGTCTGCCACTCGTCCACTCTGATTTCCCATCTGATCGCAGACCACAGGTTGCATTTGATTGCCAAGATCATTCTCTTATATTTCTTTAATCTGTTATCGTTCCTCAATCTTTCGCTGTTGCCATGACCTTAACACTTTTAGTATGTTGTTGTTGTTTAGTATGTTGTTGTTGTTGTTTGCCATTGAGTCATGTATTATTGTTGTTGTTGTTAGGTGCCATCCAATCGGTATCCAACTCACAAGGACCCTATGTACAACAGGTGAAACACCATTGTCAGTGCTTCTCTGCTGTTCATAGGGTTTTCAATGGTGGATTAATTTTTGGGAGTGGGTTGCCAGGTCCATCTCCCAAGCCTACAGCACCTGGTGTTCCCAGGTGGTCTCCCATCCAGGTACTAACCAGGCCCGACCCTGCTTAGCTTCCGAGATCTGACAGGATCAGTTCCACAGGGCTATGGCTACAGGTGAGTCATGTATAGTACCAGGCAATTAATTGTTGGAGTGCCCCTCAGTCTGGGTTGTTTTGCTGCTTCTTCCTAATGAAATCCAAGTCATGCATTTGCTTGCAAGGGCATCACAGAAGATACTTGTGTCCTTCTCCTTATCCAGACAGGGATATTTCTCATCACTAGTGAGGTCTATACTGGTGACGATCACTTGATGTCTCTGCTCTAAAGTTGCTAGTTTTTTTTCCCCTTTATAATGAAGGGGGGTCTTATGGCACCAGGTTTTGAGGCTGTAAACTTCCTGCTCCTCCTCACTTCCACCCACCCATTTGAGCATTCACGAGTGACTCTTGCCTGAAACGTGTTTTACTATGATGCTTGCTAAAAGGTGATATTTCAAAGACACACAAATTTTGAACTTGGGAATCTACCCTAAGGAAGAGTTTTCCTTTCCTCTCCATTTATTTATTTATTCAAATACATGTGACCCCTAACTTATAATGGTTCCCCTGACCATTTGTCTACTTTATCATGGGGGCAAAGCAATCCACATTCAGGAAAAAACTATGCCTCGAATTTTGGATTTTGCTCTCTTCTTGGGCTGATGAGATGTGGCCCAGCCCTCTCTGGTGACTCTGGGCAATGGCAGTACAGCTGTCAGCCAGCCACACCATCTCGAGGCTGAACAATGCTGTGTGCAGAGCTGGGATGATCAGGAGGTTAGGTGGACTCAGTGCATTTTTGACTTACCATATTCCCGATTTATGATGGGTTCATTGAAGATGACATCACAAATCAAGGAGCATCTGTATTTATATGAAAGTGGCTCTTATTTTGTCTTATAGGTTAGAACCTACCCTTCTACGTATACATACATACATACACACAAACACCAGATGTGATTAAAAAATATGGTGAACACTGCTGCTCGGTGCTATCCAGAAAGGCAGGGATCTTCAATACCAGAAGCAGAGCATCGACTCATAGGGTAATAGTACACCACCTTTCAACCTGATTGCTGCAGTCCATCGTCTAGGTGGAGAGGGCAGCCTGAGAAATGGGCAGATGGTTTCATCTTCCACGCTGACAATGCTCCATATCATACATCGCTTGTGGGACAGTAATCTCTGTCAAATGAAAGCATAACGGTGTGTCCTCATCCACCTTATTCCCCAGGTCTGGCGCTGTGCAACTTCTGGCTCTTCCCCAAACTCAAAAAGGCCAGGAAAGGTAAATATTTTGAATCGATTCAAGACATCAAGGCAGCCACAACAGTGCAACTAAAGACACGCACGAAAGGGGACTTCTAGAAATGCTGCGGAAAGTGGCAGGGGTGATAGGAAAAGAGAGTTCGCAAGCCAGGGGAGGATGTGGAGGAAGATTACTGGCAATGTGTCCTTTATTGCAATAAAGTGTTCAAATGTAAACATTCACTGTATTTTTATCACATCTTGTACATATGTATTATATATATTATTGTATATGTTATATAATAATATGTAATATATCTCTTATGTAATTTATATCATACATGTCGTATATATCCTATATAATGTGTCCTATATCATTGTTGTTGTTGCTGTTAGGTGCCATCTAGTCAGAATCCGACTCATAGGGACCCTACGTACAACAGGCAACATGCTATTGTCAGTGCTTCTCTGCTATTCATAGGGTTTTCAATGGTGGATTGATTTTGGGGAATGGGTTGCAGGATCCTCCTCCCAAGTCCTACATCATACATATCTTATTATATATCTTCTATAATATATACAGTATTGTTTAAATTGTCTGAGATTTGGCTGTTGGCAGTGCCTTCGAGGTGGCTTCTATATCCTTCCGTCAAGCTCCCATGTCTTTCTGAGCATGTCCTTACTTTGAGGCCCTGTGAGATGTTCCAGGCTCCCCTTATACATTCTTTGTCGTGGTTGCGGAATCACAGTGTCTCCAGGTGGATTCCTTTCAGTGCAACATCATGGTCAGAAATCCAGATCTGGGCTCCAGGAGGCCTTGTTGTTACCTTGGTAGCACTGTTTCCTCACCTTTCTGTGAACAACCCAGAGCTAGCTTTGACATACATTACCTGGTTCCATCTGCTAAACTAGCCTGGAAAGAAATCATGGTGATTATCTGATAGTGAAAAAGCGAGCATTCAGCTTGAATTAGCTCAGGTCTCACAGCTAAAATGTGGAGGAACCACGATTCAACCTCAAGTGTGGTGCCTTGAAAAAGCAACGTGCTTCCTGCTCTGCAGCGTGACACGAGGCTTGAGGTGAAGGGTGCCACCCTGGGGAGGAGCCTCTCCTCCCCACCTGACCCTTGATCCTCTGCCCTGGGCTTTTCTCCCGTCCACTTGACGAGGCCATCCGGGATGTCTCTCTGCAGCTGGAGTTCTTACCCTGCCAGGCCAGTGCTGTCCACCATTTGCAATCTCACCTTGGACACTGACACCACCCGATTTGCCCACAAGTTTTTCTCCTTTCTGGCTGGTGCTGTTCATTCCTCCATGCTTCATCCCCTAGGAGGTCTTCCTTGGTAACCAGAGTCCAGGCTTTCTGCATCAACCTCCCCATGTCACATGGAGCCCATGAATGGGTGGGTTATGTGACTATTTGCTCAGTGTCTAGCTTATCTGCTGTTATTTAAAATCTAAGCAACCAGGAATCATGGATGACACTTTGCTTAGTGTATAATAGGTGCTCAGCCAATATTTGTTGATTAGACCAAAACTATACTAAGAGGTAACTGCCTCCTCTCCACTCCTCTCTCATTCTGTGGTTCCTACCTATTGAACAACACCCTCCGGGGCTCCCCAGATCTCTCCTATGTCAAACACCCTCTCTGCACCCCATGTGACCTCCAGTGAGATGATAAAAATAATTGCATTTCTAAATAAAGTGGGCTGGGATTTAGCTCAGTGGGTAGAGCGATGTGCTGCAGTCTCTGAGGCCCAGAGTTCAATTCCCAGCACCGCAAAAATGGGAGAAGGACCTGGCAATCCACTCCCAAGGCAATCCCAAAACAGTCAGCCATTGAAAACCCTGAGGGTCGCTATGAGTCGGATACCGACTCGATGGCACACAACAACAACAACAACAACAACAACAACAAATAAAGTGGCTAGAAAATATTTGGAAAAAACTGCAACTACACTAAACATGTAGGCCTTTTTCCTTTCATTATTCCCTACACAGTATGACTATTACATGGCATTTATATCATAATTAGTTTTATAAATAACCTAGAGATAGTTTAAAGTGCATGGGAGGATCGCACAGGTCTTAGGAAAATGCTACAGCATTTTATATAAGGTACTTGAACCCCTGCGCATTTTGGTGTGGTTTGAGGAGGGGGGGTCCTGCATCTGATTCCTGGAGGGAAGACCGTAAGGCATGAGGTGGCAGTGGCTGTGGATCAGGACCGCCATTAGGGAACCGTGCAGTGGGAGGTGGTGATGGTGTGCAGCTGGGGGTGTGGGTCACCGCTGAGGCTGGCGAGTGTACCCGAGCCTTGGTTCACGGACTATGCACAGCCCAGGAAGAAAAGGAGTGAAGAGTCCGGTAGAGAGAAGGTACCAGGTGGGAGCCATGGAAGAGGGAGGAGCAGTGTCATAAGGGCTGTTGTTGTTGTTAGGTGCTGTCGAGTCGGTATCCAACTCATAGCGACCCTATGTGCAACAGGCGAAACACTATTGTCAGTGCTTCTCTGCTATTCATAGGGCTTTCAATGGTGGATTGATTTTTGGGAGTGGGCTGCCGGATCCTTCTCCCAAGGCCATAAGGGCAGGGCCCATTGAATATGGGGAGGAGAGAGGTAAGCGGCCCCCTGGTATTTTGCCTCCTCAGGGACAACATTTATGGATTCTGGGAGAATGCTTTTGCACTTTCCCAGGCTCACAGGAAATGTCTTTCTTCTTGTCTCTTCTCAACAAACGAAAAGTTCTTTTTCTGTTGTCAGCGGGGACTCCTTCTGCTCTTAACTGTTTAGGTAAGCCTGATTGGTTCACTATCTGCACCCATAGCATCCTAGCATCCGATCCCACTGGATCTTGGAAGCTAAGCAGGGGTGGCCTGGTTAGTCCTTCGATGGGAGACCACCTGAGAACAGCAGATGCTGCAGGCTTGGGAGAAAGACGCAGCAGCCCAGTCCTGAAACAATCCACCATTGAAAACCCTATGGATAACAGAGAAGCACAGATATAGTGCTGGGCACGGCACAGTGTTGGACAGAGTTTCCTTTGTTCTGTTGTACATAGGGTTGCTATGAGTCGGGCCTGACTGGACGGCATGTAACAACCACAACCAAACTTGGTTAGGTGGATTAATCCCTGCTTCCCAAAGGGCATCTGCAGTGGACCAGCTTTCCATGGGTGGACAGGAATCTTCTGCAGGAGCATCTGGGTAGGTTTTGGCCTTCTGGTCCCTTCTGTGTGGAGCCTCCAATGGGAGAGAAGAGATCTGCAGCTTAGAGATGCTCAAGAGCGTCTTGGGCTGGGATTTAGCTCAGTTGGTAGAGCGCCGCTCTGCAGTCTCTGATGTCCCAAGTTCAATTCCCAGCACCGCAAAAATGGGAGAAGGACGTGGCAACCCACTCCCAATGCAATTGCGAAACAATCTGCCATTGAAAACCCTATGAGGGTCACTATGAGTCAGACACGACTCGATGGCACCAAACAACAACAACAGGTTTTTTGGGCTGGGATTTAGCTCAGTGGGTAGAGCGCTGCGCTGCAGTCTCTGAGCCCCCGAGTTCAATTCCCAGCACCACAAAAATGGGAGAAGGGCCTGGCAATCCACTCCCAAGGCAATCCCGAAGCACTCAGCCATTGAAAACCTTATGAGGGTCACTATGAGTTGGATACTGACTCGACGGCACCTAACAACAAGAACAACAAGAGCGTCTTGGTCCATGGGCATTTGGGAGGGACGATGGGGCCAGGCCAACTGACTGTACTTCAGGATGGCTGCGAGACCCAAGGCCAATGGCTTTCAGCTTCCACCTTCCCAGGGCACATCCAAGACATGGACATCATATCCACACCCAGTGCTGGGGGACCTGCAGGGTGGGCAGGGCAGCCGGTGAGGGGAGAGGGTGCCCCCAGAGCTGCCTGACTTCCAGCCTCTCTTCTCATCCTCTCACTACAAAGCGGGCTGCTCAAAACCTTCCTATGGCCCAGCCCCAGCTCTGCCCCAAGGCTGTGGCTGACCATGATCTAAGTCGGTGACTTTCATGAAGTCCAGCTCAGCCCCTGGACAGCTTTGGCCACACATTCCAGCTACTGAGCTTTTTTTTTCTCAATTTGGAGACCAACACGCCGGTCCCCTTTGCCTGGTAATGGATGCCTATCTGTCCAGCAAGCTTGAGTCCATCCTCCGCTCACTGAGTAGCTGAGTCTTGAAATATGGAATGATTAGAATCCGGGACGTAGAGACCGTGTCTTATTGTTCAAGACCACATCTTCCCCAGTCACAATCAGGGTCTGGCACAAAGCAGGGGCTCAGTAACTATTCAGGGGGTGAAGGACTAAAAGACCTGTTATGATTATGGTCGACTCACAAAAATATACAAAACAGATAGAACAACAGGGTGGATTTCGTCCAGAATGGGAAGAGAAGGCTCGCTAGCCAGCTAGTTTGTTTAGTTGCAAAGTCGGGTTTCCAGCTCTGGAGAATTCAGACTACAAGCATAGCAACAGCAGAGGAGACATTCCTGCAGAGTTGGCCAAACGGCCTCCATGATCCTTGCACTCTCACGTGTTTTGATTCAAGGTTAGAGTACAGGGCTTTGGATGATATACAGCAGGGTTAGAGTTTTGGGTTATAGGGAACTGAGAGCTTTGGGTTTTATAGAACAGGGTTTGCGAATTGTAATTTTAACTTTGCTTCCTGACATTCTCATCTCCCAGCTTTGTGAGTAGAGCATGTCACCCTTGCTGGGCCTCCGTTGCCTTTGCTGTTCAATGGCACTTGCGAACCCTAAGTCAGAGGGTGGCTGTGAAAATTAAAAGAGCTGGCAAATATAAAGTGGGAGGAGCGCTAAGTACTCAATTAAGGTGAGTCTCGGCATCCCTCCTTGTTATGTGTTCAATGGTGGGATGACAGAGGCCAGGGGGAGAGGGTCCTGTCGACTCCATCAATTCCTACTCTGCATCCGGGGAATTTCCCCAAATGTCCATTTTCCACACCATCCCACCAGCACAGTGGCTACTTTTCTTCCAGCTTGGACTGGGCATGTTTTTCTCATTTAGACTTTGAAATCAACATGAAAATCCATCAATGGAACTACTTTCCTTACATGTGAAGCTCAGGGGAGAAGGTGGTTTTTATGAAGTCAGAGGAGGCAACTTGCTTGACACGTGGCTTCCTGGAATCCATTTCCTACTTCCTCTGCCAAATTGTCATATGACTTGAGATCACTTGGTCCCCGACCCTGAACGGGAGCAGAGCCACTGTGGCCCCCTCCCAAGGGATAGGAGTGTTTGTGAACATTGCGAAGAGATGTGTAGATTCCTGCTAAAAGGTGCCAGAAACTTCCTGGCATGGTGTTCGCAGTTACTGGCTCCTGGGCTATTTTTAGGTTGTTTTGACCCTGGAGGCCCCATAAAAGTGTTACTTTTTCGATAATGAACTTAGTGCTTAAACATATAAAAATCCGAGAGGCGATCAGAATGGCTTTTAACTTTCCTCCTCTCTTCCTTCTCCAGTCTGTAACTTGCTGAGAACCATATTTCCTCCAGCAGAGCAGGGCTGATTGTTTATGGGCCAGGATCAGACTGCATAACACAAAGCCACTGAAAGATTGTTAGGCAAGGGCCAACTCGTCTGGACAAGAGGGCGTTCCCCGAGTCCCGGGGCCTTGACGTTTGCTGTGTGCTGCCAGAGGACTCTGGAATAGCTACAGTTCTGTGCTAATCCACTTCCGTTTAAGACTACCTTATAGATCACTGAACAACAGGGATACGTTCTGAGAAGTGCTGTGTCAGGCAACAATTGCCGTGCTGCCATGCTAGAGTCTACTTCTGCAAGTGAAGTTTGCCATGATGACGTGACATCACCTGGTGTCTTGTGACATCCTGTCCCATATGTGGCCCATGAGACAACCAATGGCTACGTCTGGAAATAGATGCTTTTCAAAGCCACCCAAACACGTGGTGCTGTGATTTCTCAGCTGAACATTATTAAGGACACATATATGTGTTAAACTGCTATAATTATTTTTGTGCAGAAAATGATGATTTATCTCAACCAGACCTCTGAGGCCACAGAAAAGCAAAGATTTTGCAGTGTAACGCCTAATACTAGAGAAAATATGTTTTTAAAATAACTTCGAGCACTCTATATGTGCCAGGAACCAAATAAGTCACGCCCATGCTTTTTATTCACCATCTTTTATTTATGTATTTATTATTATTTTTTTTGTGTGGTACTGGGAGTTGAACCCAGGGCCTCATGCTTGCATGCTTTGCAAGTGCTGGACCACTGAGCTACACCCCCAGCCCACTTTTTTTACTTTTTCAGATAGGGTCTCACTAAGTTACACAGGCTTCCTCTGGTCTGGAACTTGTGATCCTCCTGCCTCCACCTTTAATTACCATCTTAAAGAGGACCATTGAAGCTCAAGGGGTGCTGGATGACTTGCCCAGGCAAAAGATTATGGTGAAGGGCAAAACAGGGGTCCCAACCACATGCTCCAAACTCCAAATATCATGTCCTTAGCTACCAAAAAAAATATGACTTTCACTTAAAATGACAAGACAAATAAAAATGAATTTCACATCTTCTGTTACAGTCAAACTTGCGTTTGAAAGCATGATACCAGGTACAGCCTGAATATCACCCCAGGTGACAGGCAGGAAGTTGGGTCATCCTAGAGCCCTCTCATATCCACTTACAGACCAGGAACCCACAGCATTGCTAGGAGCCACACAACACAGAATCACAAAATGGTACCCTCATGACAGCTGAGAAACATTCACAGGTTCAATTTTGGAGCTGGAGGGATACACTGGCTAAGTGTTGGACACTGGAAAGTCCAATCAACTCCATTGGTTTCTTCATCTTGTCACATTGGCTTCCCAATATTGTTAAAAGGACCAAAATGTAGTCAGACATGTCCTTAAGAGGAAACACCAAGCTGTGGTTCCTCTGGATGCCCGTCTTTGTTGGAGTCCCAGCTACAGGTGCCATGTTCATTTCTATTCTATTCTTATTGTTATATTCAACATTCCGCTGGTTCCATCACATAAGCAAAAGTTGATAAAACACCAAGTGTTCAACGTAGCCATGGGTAGACAAGAACAACAGCAGACAATACTCTCCTTTTTCTTCGAGTTCTTATTGTATGTATTTAAGAAGTACAACATGATATGCACATAATGAAGTGATTATAACAGTTAAGCAAATTAATAGATCCATTGTCTCATTATTACCTCTCTCTTCATTCCTTCTTTCTTTCTTGTGGTATGAGTACCTAAAGTCTACCCTCTTTTCAAATTTCCAGTACACTGTACAGTATTAACTATAGTCCTCGCTTTGTACACTAGATCTCCCTACGTATCGTCCTGTATATCTGCAAAAGCATACTCTTTTGACCTGGATCATTTTAATTTTTCTTTGGAAAAATATCTGTGAAAGGTCTTTGACCATTTTTTAATTTCTTATTTTTTTGCTGTTGTGGCTGTTCATTTTGTACTTTGCACATTAGCTTCTTTGGCTATGTTGAGCATGGCTGTGTTGAACACTTGGTGTTTTATCAACTTTTGCTTATGTGACAGAGGCAGTGAAATGTTGAATATAACAGAAGAATAGAATTAGAAATGAACTTGGCACCTATAGTTGGGACTCCAACAAAGACAGGCATCCAGAGGAACCACAGCGTGGTGTTTCCTCTTAAGGACATGTCTGACTGCATTTTGGTCCTTTCAACAATATTGGGAGGTCAATATGATTCACCCATCTTTTCTCCCAGTTCATAAACTGCCTGTTCATTTCACTGATTCTTTCCTTTGCTTCTCCAAACTTTCCACTGTGATGTACCACTGGTTCATTTTTGCTTTCTACATTTCATTCACTGAATGGATGCTCAGGTTTGAGCTCCTTTTGTGATCTTTGTTCCTTCTTTGAAAAATGAGATTTAAAATTGTAGCTGCTACTAAGGTGCAATAAGCCATGGAAACAAGTATTTTCACATAATGAAAATGTCGCAGTCTCCACTTATGCCATAGGCATGGGACATGTCATTATTATCTTCATGTAATGATGAGCACACTGAGACAGCCTCAAGGCAATGGATGCCAAGGACACATGGCTAATAAGGAATAAAGCTTCTTCATATGTTGAGCTTCAATCCAGGGCAACTTTCTTGCATCCACATTTAAATGAAAAGTTACTAATAGATCAACATTCTACCGATGCTCTGGTTCTGAGCAAACTCTAGCTTCATGATGGACATGTTGCTTAGTGTATTTTTCTATTGTTGCTCCACACAACTTAGCAGTGCATAATGACTTTCACAGCCAAGCTGGTGGGCCTCAGAGGACCTGAAGAGAGGCCACTGGAAGTTGGATATAACATTTAAACAGTCCACAGCAAGTTTTAGCTATGTAAAGCAGGGCAGGGAATGCATGACTGCCATGGTGGGCCTGTTCGCCATTTTATTGATCTCTCTTTGTTCTGCTCTCATGAATTTTCAAAAATGGCAATCCCAAGTTTTACCTTCAAACAGATAGTGCTCCACCTAATAAAGAGGGGCTTTGGTCTGACTTTGAAAATGTTGGGCTCTCCAGGTTCAATGACAACAAAAATGTATGTATCCAATGGGTGTCTTTCTTAGCTGGGATTTAGCTCAGTTGGTAGAGCGCTGTTCTATAGTCTCTGAGGTCCTGGGTTTGATTCCCAACACCACAAGAACGGGAGAAGGACATGGCAGTCCACTCCCAAGGAAATCCCAAAACAATGAGTCATTGAAAACCCTATGAGGTTCCTTCTGAGTCGGACATGACTCTATGGCACCTACCAACAAAATGGGTGTCTTTATGACTGTTGCGCCTTGGGAAAGTTATTGGACTCAAACTTGAGTTTATGTTTCTCACTTGAGAACCTGAAGTGTGGACATGAGTTTACACTTATTAAGGCTTAATGGACTCTCAAGGCCACACTACAACAGTAGGAGGACACTGAGGAGGGAGGTCATTCTGGGAAGCCTTCACACGGCGATAGAGCAACAACTGAACTATGAAGTCACAAGAACCACAGAAAATAGCAAGCAGCAACAAGAATCGCCATGTTGGTCCTACCAAATTGTATAAGCTCCGCTTCTCACCTCAGAGGACCCAAGAAAATAACCTTACTAATGTTTCAAAAATATTTTTAAATGACATCTAAAAATTGTGTCAGGGATCTACTTGGTAATTTAAATAAAGAAAGGACCTTTCTGCTGTGACTTCCTAGAGGTTGTAATTTGCATTTGAAATGGAAATTTGGGGGCCTGACACATGCGAGGCAAGTGTTCTACCACAGAGTCATCTCCCCAGCCTAGAAATGGAAATGTTCTATTGCTAGGTCACACCATTCTTCTTTACGAGAGTATTTTGAGTCTGCTGTAGTTCGAACGTATCCCCTGAAAGTTCATTTACTACGAACTTTATACCTAAATTCATATGTCAATGGTATTTGTAGATGAGGCTGTTGGGGAGGTTATGAGGGTAGGGGCCCTTATGGTGGAATTGGTGGCTTTATAAGAAGACAAAGAGAACTTAGCTAGCAGCTTGTTTTGCATGATGCCTCCACCATGCAATCATATAGCAAGAAGGCCCTCACCAGATGCTGGGCAGATGTTAGTCCCCGCCCTTGGACATCTCAGTGTCAAGAACCATGAGAAAAATAAATTTCTGTTCTTTGAAAATCACCCAGTCTCAGGCATTTTGTTATAGAAACAGGAAATGGACTAAAAGTCTTTCAACAACGTTAGACTGGAGTGCATTGAGAATTATGATTCATTTTAGATAAATAATGCATTTAATTTTAGCTAATGGGAGATAGATAGAGAAATACTCAACTGAAGTGCCAATTATTTAAACATTTGATTTTTAATGCATATATCTTTGCAACAACATAAATGTTAAATTCATATATACACATATATTCTTTCCATCTTACTACTAATTTTCCATATATTTTTACATTTATACCACAAATATTTAGGGGGGATTCATATTCCCTCAGCCTGTAGCTGTAGCCCTGTAGCATCCAAGTCCGTCAGATCTTGGAAGCTAAGCAGGGTCAGGCATGGTTAGTACTTGGATGGGAGACCACCTGGGAACACCAGGTGCTGTAGGCTTGGGAGACGGACCTAGCAACTTGTTCTCAAAAGTCAATCCACCATTGAAAACCCTATGAACAGCAGAGAAGCACTGATAATAGTGTTTCCCCTGCTGTATGTAGGGTCGCTATGAGTTGGATACAGACTCGATGGCACCTAACAGCAACAACATATTTCCCCAAAGTATATGTTGGGAACTTTATTCTCAATACAACAGTGTTGGGAATGGGGCCTACCAAGTGATATTTATATCTGTGTTATGAGAGATCCACCCTCATGGGTGGATTAATGCTGATTATAAAATGCTTGATTCTTTGTGTTTGATCTCCTGGTCTTTCTTACTCATGTGGTGTTGTCTGCCATGTTAGAACACATGCCAGAAGGCATCCACTGGATACGGCCCCTTGATCTTAGACTTCCCAGCCTCTACAGCTGTACACCAAATGGAATTCTGTTCATCATAAATGACCCAGTCTGTGGCATTCTGTTGTAGCAATGTAAATTGGACCATGGCAAGCACGTACAGTGTTCATTTTGGCTAAGAATTTGGTTTTAACATATACATGCATATATTCCAAGTAAAGATGTTCCTCAACTTATAGTGGTGCTACATCTCAATAAACCCGTCATAAGCCAAAAATACCATAAATTGATAATATTGTAAGGTGAAAATTCATTTAATACACTAAGCCTACCAAGCATCATTGTTGTTGTTGTTAGGTGCCGTCGAGTCAGTATCCGACTCATAGCGACCCTCATAGAGTTTTCAATGGCTGTTTTGGGATTACCTTGGGAGTGGATTGCCAGGCACTTCTCCCATTTTCGCGGTGCTGGGAATTGAACTCAGGACCTCAGAGATTGCAGCGCAGTGCTCTACCAACTGAGCTAAATCCCAGCCCTCCAATATACATACATACATACATACATATATATATATATATATATATATACACACACACACACACACATATATATATACATATTTATGTATATATATGTATATATATGTATGTATATATAGTATGTTGTTGTTGTTGTTGTTGTTAGGTGCCATCGAGTTGGTATCCGACTCATAGCGACCCTCTGTACAACAGGGGAAACACTATTGTCAGTGCTTCTCTGCTGTTCATAGGGTTTTCAATGGCAGATTGATTTTTGGGAGGGGGTTGCCAGGTCCTTCTCCCAAGCCTACAGCTTTTGGTGTTCCCAGGCGCTCTCCCATCCAGGTACTAACCAGGCCTGACCCTGCTTAGCTTCTGAGATCTGACGGGATCGATGCCACAGGGATACCACTGCAGGCACCAAGCATCATAGCTTAGTTTATTGCTGTTGTTGTTGTTGTTGTTAGCTGCTGTTGAGTTGGTATCTGACTCATACCAACCCTATGAACAACAGGCAAAATAGTATTATTACTGCTTCTCTGCTATTCATAGGGTTTTCAATGGGTAACTGTTTTTTTGGGAGTGGATTGCTGGGTCCTTCTCCCAAGCCTATAGCACCTGGTGTTCCCAGACTCTCTCCCATCCAAGTATAAACCAGGTCTGACCCTGCTTAGTTTCTGAGATCTGATGGGATTGGACGCCACAGTGGTATGGCTGCAGGCATAGTTTAGCTTATCTTAAACATGGGCTGGGGTTTGGCTCAGTTGGTAGAACGCTGCTCTGTGCTCTCTGAGGCTCTGAGTTCTATCCCCAGCACAGCAAAAATGGGAGAAGGACATAGCAGACCACTCCTGAAATAATCAGCCGTTGAAAACCTTATGAATAGCAGAAAAGCACTGTGCTGGGCATGGCACAAGGTTGAGGAGTGTTTCGTTCTGTTCTGTTGTACATAAGATTACTATGAGTCGGACCCAACTTGGCAGCACCTAACAACCACCACCACCTTAAATATGCTGAGAACAGTCACCTTCCCCTACAGTTGGGCAAAATCATCTAACATAAGGCCTTCTTTATAATAACATAATAAAAGCTCATGTAAGTTATTGAACACTGTATTGAAAATGAAACAGAATGGTCTTATGGGTATGCATTTACATCATCATAAAGTTAAAAAAAATTCCAAGTCAACTATCCTAGGTTGGGAGATGTCCGTATATATTTTTGTTTTCCACTTCAATCACGCAATGTCATCTTTAGAAACTTGTCTATATTCCTATTGCATTTCTATGTTGTATTTTTTAATGTGATCTGATATTCACTGGCATCTGCATAAACAATCCTATGGTCAGATATTTGGAAAGCTTTCCCTAAATTAGGCACCTATTGTCAAACTTGCTGAATTTGAATATTTTTTATCGGAAATTTTTAATGTACACCTTAATGTGATTCATTCTGACCTGCTTTTCATTGTGACATTTCCATATATGCATTTTGATGTACATTATTCATATAGGTTATTTTTGAAGACGACGGCGGGAGGAATCTTGATGCTCTGCGTCTTTTTAAGGCATCCATTTTATTTAGCAAACATTCCCTAGGGAGCAGCCCTGTGTACACTCCCATTACTGCAGGGGAGCCACGAGGGCCACCAGTATGGGGTGGGAGGTGTGTTAATCAGCCCCTTGAGAACAAGTAAAATCCAACTTCCAAAGGGACTCGATGCATCCACAGTGCCATGCAGGAGGGACATGGGTCCCTGAGAGAGTGAATTCAGGCAAAATTGGGACATGCAATGCTGGATGCTACTTCTTTGAATTAATTCTAGAAAACATAAAAAGATGGAACTGGGGTGAAATCACTTACCATCTTTAGGTCCCCGATTGTCCTTGTCCACTCTTCGTCCCATCTATGAGTGTCCGTGACTCACAGTGTGTCTGGTTTCTTTTTTAAAGCTTTTGTCCTATTATTCCACAAGAATGGTGCTTCGAAGCCCCATTTGGCTGCATACTTTCCTGGTTGAGTTAACACAACAAATACCATAAATCCAGTAATTACTAATTGTCTCCTCCATTATCAAGGAAGAAATGAATCATAAACCTTTTATGACTTTACCAGTGGACTACAGGAAGGATTAATCTCCCAGAGAGGCATTTTTCATCCTTACCTGGTGCCAGCTCCCACCCGTCGCTCATCCTACCTTCCTGGACTTCCTACTTAATGCCCTGCAGTGGCCTCTGTCACGATCAGGATGTCTTGAACTTCTTAGCAAAGTTTGGCAACCGTTGATAAATCTCTGCAGCCTCCGGTGACTTAGCAATTACTCTCTTTGGAGGAGGATGAAACAGAAGTGGGAACACAGAGCGCTTCCCCACCGCGCGCCTTGCCCCGCTGTGAGCCGATAGCACAGGCTATTGCTCTGGGTACCCAAGGGCAAGCGCGGGGCTTTGGAAATACTCCTCTGCTGTCAGCAAACTGTGCTTGAAAAGAATAGCCCTTCCCTGGCAAGCGCGAGCTCTGACCTGAGTATTGATTTTTCATGTGTGATGTCTCGGGTTCATTATCTCCTACAGGTTAACTAACAGCCAAATACCAAGAGCCTGCGCAGGCAGAAAACCCTGATCAAAGGGAGCGTACTGCGGACATCGGGAGCAACCTGGACCCGCTTTTACGGCATTTTCCTACTGAGCGCAGAGGAGGTCCTCCTGTCATCCTTCGCTTTCACTCTTCTCTTCCACGCCTGCTCCCATTTGCTGCCGCTCAGACAGCATCGCCTGCAGCGGTAGCCCTGTGGCATCCGATCCTGTCAGATCTCGGAAGTTAAGCAGGGTTGGGCCTGGTTAGTACCTGGATGGGAGACCGCCTTGGAATACCAGAGCTGTAGGCTTGGGAGAAGGATCTGGCAACCCCCTCCCAAAAATCAATCTGCCATTGAAAACCCTATGAACAGCAGAGAAGCACTGACAATAGTGTTTCCCCTGTTGTATGCAGGGGCGCTATGAGTTGGATACCAACTCAACGGCACCTAACAACAACAACAACAACAACAACAGACAACATCATATGGCCTGGCCTGGCTTGTGAAGCCCAGCGCCTGAAGTGGACTTACTGGGTGGACTTGAGCATGCTACTCAACTTTCCTTTCTCAAACATCATGGAGGCCCAGTTATTCCTCTCTTACAGCAGTGGACAGCACGCATGAGCAGTCCTTCTTTCTGAGGGTCTTGGACGGATACATCCACAGCTCTTCACTGGCCCCTGCTTACTCATCCCAGAAGCCCTGCATACCGCCTCTGCGTGGCCACTGCCCACTCCTTGTTGGATGAATGATTGCTCTTTGTATAGGTTAATTTAGCACATGGTTAGAGCACCTCCTACATACCTACCCTCGATCCGTGGATACATCAGTGAATAAATAGAGGTCTTTGCTCTTAGAGCTAACATGCTGCTGCAGGAGGCAGGCAATAAACAGTAAATATGATGATGACCACCTGTAGCCGTATCACTGTGGTGTCCCATCCCATCAGAGTTTGGAAGCTAAGCAGGGTCCGGCCTGGTTAGTACTTGGATGGGAGACTGCCTGGGAACACCAGGTGCTGTAGGCTTGGGAGAAGGACCCGGCAGCCCACTCCCAAAAAAACAATCCACCATTGCAAACCTTATGAATAGCAGAGACACATGACAATACTGTTTCACCTGTTGTAAGTAGGGTTGTTATGAGTCGAACACCGACTCGAAGGCACCTAACAACAACATAGTGATCACATAAATCACATAGCATGCTATAAAGTGATAAGGGCTGTGATTAAAAACCATAGAGCAGCAAAGGGGGTGGGGGTAGAAAGGCTGGTGCAATGTTGAGCTGAGGGGTTGAGGTGCTTAGGAGACCTGCATGTACTCTAGACTGAGTACCTACTAAGTACTCCTCATAGGCCAGTCCTGCATCCACATTTGACAGAAGCTGATATTCAAATGCAATAATGTGGCTGGCATGACCAGCAAGTTTCAAGCCAGTATTGAAACCAATGCTTTTAGCTACTGTTCAAAATTACCATCAAATCAATTTAACATAAAGTCTACTCCTTGTCTGCTTCTGTGATTGGAACTTGGGAGCTAGACAATGTAAGAAGGATGACACAGCTTCCAAGAGGTTGAAAATCTCAGCAACCATAAAGTAATAGTAGTAGCAATAATAATAATAATAATAATAATACCAATAATAACAATCTTCATGCTTATAGATATTCTGAAACAGATTCACAGCTACAGCGGAAGCAGAAATCAGAGAGTGCTGCCCTCAGGTGTTGTTGTTGTTGTTGTTGTTGTTAGGTGCTGTTGAGTCCTGTCCGACTCATAGTGACCCTTATAGGGTTTTCAAAGGCTGATTGTTTTCCGGATTGCCTCGGGAGTGGGTTGCCACGTCCTTCTCCCATAGGGGTGAGCCGGTGTGAAATGACTTGGTCAACACTCTTCGTCCCCAGTAGAACCTTTTCTGGGAAGGGAGCCAGTGTCTGAGGGGACTCCTCCATCTTTGTGTGGTACACAACATACATTGCTCAACAAATTTTAACACTGAACATGTAGCTGGAAATCCACAATGCACATCAGTACAACAAAGACTCTCTGGACGCCAACAGCCAGGACATCAACGTCACTTTGTTGAAGCTAGCATTTTCCAAACTTGTTCGAGAAAACTCTTTTTCCATTCCTTCATCCTGAAAGGAACATTGGGCAGACATCAGGTCAGGAAAATGCCGCTCTAGAGAAATAGGTGTTTCCATACCTACATCTTTCTTTTTATTATTATTATCATTAGAAACTTTAAATGTACACCTTAATGTGATTCATTCTGACATGATTTTCATTGTGACATTTCCATATATGCATTTTGATGTACATTATTCATATAGGTTCCCCCTTGCCCTTTTGTATGCTTCCCCACCATCCCACCCTCCCCATCTAAGTCTTCTCTATCTTTTACTTGGTAATGTTTTTCTATATGTCCTTGGGTTCCAGTTCTGTTTAAGATAGAAACTTTTCCTGTAGTGAACTTTGTTTTTATCTTGTCAGAACAATTGCATGCATTTTCTAGACCATTTATATTAACACCATTCTTAGCTGTTTTTTTTTTCATTTTATTTTGATCTGAGCTTTGAATAGGATTTTTCCTTCTTATAATTTTGATTCAGCTCCCACATGAGTGAGAACATGTGGTGTTTCTCTTTCTGAGCTTGTGTGGGTTCACTTAGAATAATTTTCTGTAATTCCATCCATTTTGCTGCGAATGACTTTATTTCATTTTTCTTTATTGCTGAGTAGTATTCCATTGTGTATAGGTACCATGGTTTTTTTAATCCATTCTTCTGTTGAAGGGCACTTTGGTTGATTCCATATCCTTGCTATTGTGAAAAGTGCTGCATTGAACATGGAGGTGCAGGTGTCTCCGTCATACCTGCATCTTTCAAAAGAAACATACTCAGGTGTTCGTTGACACTACCCAGCCTCGTGTGTACAGGATGACATCATTGGCCTGAGGAGAATCTTAAGTTGGGGATAAAGTTGAATGCTGAAAACAGGTTCATTCTTGACTTTACCATTGCCATCTTTGTGACCTTGGGCTTATCACTTAGCTCTGAGTCCAGATTCCTCATCTATAAGATTTTGCACAGAAATTAAACACTATAATGGACAGAGCGGCTTCTGAGAAAGCAGAACGTCCAATAAATGTGATTTGTGTGGGAGTTTCTGATCTCCTTCTGCTCCGGAAATACTCCTGTAACATGCAGGAGTATTGCTTTTCAGCGTTCTTCCTCAAGGGAGTGAGAAGAGAAGAAGAGAAATTTTGTATTGTTTTGTTTTTTAAAGCCCAAAATAATAATGGCATTTTAGTTCCAACAATAAGTAAAATATTTAGGAAACAATAGGCTGTGCCCTTGCAGGTAACGGCCCCCACCAATTACCTAAGATAACATCTGAGCTTCCCAAAAGGTGTGCCCATGTGCTCCAGGGATATTGAACATGAGATTGTTGAAAACCCACTAGAATGTGACTTGCAGTAGATGATGGCCCCACTTAAGGACATGGTGAAACTTGGCTCTACTTTTGTTTCATGCTAAGAAAGAGTGGCGTATTTTCAAACAGAACAGATGCGACACAGACAAGCTAACGTGTCTGTCTCAGTCTCTGGCCCCTGTCATAATTTGATTTTCCTTCTGCATTAGAGAAGAGAACTGATGGTTTTTTGTTTTTTTAAATTTAACTCTCAGTGTTGTCCTTTTCTATGATGAGATGCCTCTTAAGCTGGAAAAAAATGTTATGAAGAGATTTCTGATTTTATCACTCTCTAGGCTGAGTGCCTGCAGCTGTAGCCCTGTGTCATCCGATACAGTCAGATCTCGGAAGCTAAGCAGGGTCGGGCCTGGTTAGTACCTGGATGGGAGACCACCTGGGAACACCAGATGCTGTAGGCTTGGGAGAAGGACCTGGCAACCCTCTCCCAAAAATCAATCTGCCATTGAAAACCCTCTGAACAGCAGAGAAGCACTGGCAATAGTGTTTCCCCTGTTGTACAGAGGGTCGCTATGAGTCGGATACCGATTCAAGGGCACCTAACAACAACAACAACAACAACAACTAGGCTGAGTAATGAAATTTTCTGCCGGTCAAAATGAACATGTGTAAACTGTCTTCCGATCTCCTTTCGTTCTGTGCTTTGGAACACGATAGTGCAATATCGATCCAATGGAACGATGGATTGACTACAACATTCTTGATCCTGTCTCCCCGGAAGGACTTCAGATGGATCACGTAGAAGCCCTCAGAAGATGCAAGGGCTGGTTCGTCCCTGAACTCATCCTCAGGGAATCTTCTCCACGGCTTTTCTGTTCCACCTCCTAAGCCTCTTTTCCTGTGAAGCTCGCCCAGCCCCATCCTTATAAATGTGGCCACTTGCTCTTCTCTTCAGACTTTCTTTTTATCTTCACGTGGCAGCTCCCAGTTATCCTAGGCTGTTCAGGCTGCCATAACAAAGCAAGTTTAATGCTCCATGGGGCAAACTTCATTAAATCTTCAGTTTCAAGAGTAATCTTTGGGTGGTTGCTCTTCCTTCCTGACTCATTGAAGTAGAGGTTCCACCTTGTAGACCCACTGGCCCGGTGGCCATGGCCCCAGAGGCTTGCCAAGCCTTGGCTTGGTCCCCAAAGTTCTGGATGTGTCTGATTCCACTGCAGTTGCTATAACTGAATACCGCAGGCAGAGTTGTTTATAAAGAACAAAGGCTTAAGGTTTTGGAGGCCAGAGATGGTGTGTCCACATCTGGAGAAGGCCTCCTTGTGGGTGGGGACTCTGCAGTGTCCTGAGGCTGCACAAGATGTCACATGGTAAGAGGGGTACATACAAGGCAGAAGAAGCCTAGTTTTTATAACACCCCTACTCTCAAGGTAGCCCACTGATCCATTAATCCCCAGGACCTCATCACCTCTCCAAGCTCTTACATGGTTCTCCCTCTTAATACTTCAGAGAAGGACTTAATTTCAGATGAGTCTCCATGGTGATATCCGAACCCCAGCAGGGGACATCACTCCCATGCTGCCCTCGGCCTGGGCCCCGAGGCTGTCCAGGTGGGGGTTCTGAGCGTGCAGCT
>VMDO01029543.1:0-22514 GCA_007922755.1 Pedetes capensis | reverse complement strand
AAAAAAAAAAGACCACTATAGGAAAAGTTTCTATCTTCAACAGAAGTGGAACCCAAGGACATATAGAAAAATATTACCAAGTAAAAGATAGAGAAGACTTAGATGGGGAGGGTGTGGGGGGGAAGCGTAGGGGAGGGTAAGGGGTAACCTATATGAATAATGTACATCAAAATGCATATATGTAAATGTCACAATGAAAAGCATGTCAGAATGAATCACATTAAGGTGTACATTAACAATTTCCAATAAAAAAAGAAAACATCTTTGCTAAAAATCTTTAATAAAAACATAAACAAAGCCCCCTTATTTACTTATTATTCCATATCAAGAAGAGTCTTCTTCAGAAATGAAGACTTTTTAGACCAACAAAGACTGATTTTATATCCAAAATACATAAACTACAAAATACAATAAGAAATTCCTTAACCTAAAAGGAAATGACACACACAGGAATTTTAGGTTTTAATGAAGAGTATCAGAGAGAATAAATGGGACATAAAACAGTCAATACTTTAAAAATTCTGTGTGCATATAAATGTATCCCTGTTATATCTAGTCTTTAAAAAACTGTTAACTATTTAAAAAGACTAAGAAAATTAGAGTTTATGTGTACGTAAGTACAAAAGTATATGACCAAAAGATTTCAAAGAGCATGAGGATAGTGTTGCAATTGTACCTTTATAAAGATTTTACATTAGTTTTGAAGAAGTAGAATATTTTTAAGGCAGTTGTTGATAATTTAAGGATATGTTTTATAGTCTGGAGAGAAAGCACTAAGAAATCACACAATGTAGCATAACTTCAAAGTCAAGATGGAATTCCAAAAATAAAACAAAAATGAACAAAAAACCAAACCACTCAATTTACTTTAAAAATCAAATAAATAAGAAATGGAAAAAAATAGTGACCAAGAGAAAATCAAATCCCAAACGGCAGGCTTAAATCTGAGTGTATAATAACCTTATTAACTGCAAATAGACCAAGCACCTTAACCAAAAGGCAGATTTAATCAAACTTGATAAAAGTCATGACCTAAATTTATAAACATATATTATTTTATAGAAACACAGTTTGGAGATAAGAATTTTAGAGTTAAGTATGAAAAAGTATGTATCAAATTAAATTGACACAGAGCTCAATCATATACACAATTTTAAATCTATCAAGGGATTTTTTAAAGGGCAGATCTTTCACTATCCATTCTGATTTTAGTTTCCTGCATCTTTGTAATTAATTCTGTTAATTACGGTATATCATTTCATTAATCCCAGCCTGCTGTAACTTCTCACACAACCTTGCATTGTGCAGGGGAAAATAATCCTGATTTCTTTTCTTTTTAATAATAGTGGCTTAGAAAACAATGGAAAGGAAATTTTCCAAGAAGACTGGTTAATAGTTTTTAATGCTGGTGACAGGCAACCAATAAAGAGTGCACTTGAGATAGAGTTGTTGTTAGGTGCTGTCAAGTCGGTGTCCAACTCATAGTGACCCTATGTACAACATATGAAACATTATTGTCATGATTCTGTGTTATTTATAGGATTTTCAATGGCAGATTGATTTGGGAGAGTGGGTTGCTGGGTCCTACTCCCAAGCCTATAGCACCTAATGTTTCCTGGTGGCCTCTCATTCAAGTATTAACCAGGTTTGACCCTGCTTAGCTTCCAAGATCTGACAGGATCTGACACCACTGGCTGTATGGCTTCAGGCTGAGGTGGAGTAGCAGAAGATATTTGCTAACTTTGAAGATGGGAGGTCTAGAAACTGAATGTCATGAAGTTTCTAACTTCACTTGAACACTGGCTGTTTTTATCATCTTTAATTCATCTTTAATTTTTTAGTCTACTGAAATGTGCCTTGGTACTAACAATGTAGGCTATCATTCTTTCCTATACAGAAGATTAAAATATACTGGCTGTCAAATCTTTAAAAGGAATGAGGAGGTGGAGTACACAGAGGTGACAGCATACTTACTGAATGAGAACATAGTGATTGGGCTAGCTGGAGGATGGCTGCAAAGGAAGGTGACAGTATTCCCTTAAGAGAAGGAAATGGTTACAGAGGTGACTGCAGATTGAAGGAATGTGAAGGTGTTCATTATGTTTGTTAGGGTAAGAAAGGCTGCACAGTGTCTGACAAGTAAGATGTCAGTAGGATTGCTAAACAAGTACATGTATTTAGACTAATAGATGGCAAAAGGGATTTACAAATGTAGAAAAAATACCTTTAAGGTACTGAATTGGAATTGGAAATAGAAAACATTATTTTTAGCACATACTCATAGATAGAATTGAATTCATTGATAGAATATTTACCATCTTATCTATTTTTCTTACCACTCTGTCCTGAGAAGTCCTAAAGAGATGGTCTCTCAGTAGCAAAGACCACACTAAGTATTAATACGTTTATTTGTAAGTACCATGCTACACTGAAAACAAACTAGGGCTCTTTGGAAAACTGGTTGATTCTATGAGTGGGTCAGGGAAAGTATGAGATGAACCTGGAGCATCTAGTGCCAAAAGTAAGGAAATGTTCAAAGAAAGTAAAAACATGCCAAAATAACACAGGAACCATTGTTTGAAAAAGATTCCACTGACTAAATCTGGGAAATTCTGATCATCCATGTTATGGTTTGTATCTTAAGTGTCTCCCTAAATTCCGTGTATTGAAGGTTTGATCTTCATCTGTTGATGCTATTAGTAGGTGGTGGAAATTTTAGAAGGGGCACCTGCTTAGAGGAAGTGGGTCTCTGTAGGTATACTTTTGAAGGGTATACTTTGTACCTGCCACACTCCCTAAAGTGAACTACTCTGTTCTACCATGCCCTCTCTGCTGTGATATTCTGCTTTGCTTCAGGACCAAAGTAATGGAGCTAGCTGACCTTGGGCCGAACCCTCTGAGAATGCCAGCAAAAAGAAATCTTTTCTTCTTGAAGTTATTATCTCAGATATTTTGTCAGAGTGATAGAAAGCTGATTAACACAGAAAAAGATGATACCATGAAGTGGGATTGTTGCTGTGATTAAACGTAACCATGTAGTTCAGAAGCCTTTGGAACTGGTTTGTGTGAGGAGTTTGGAAAGGCTTGGAGATGCACCACAGAGACATCCTAGAATGTTGTAAATAGAGCTTGGGGGATGATTCTGGCAGAAGCTCAGAAGACCAGAATGCTGATAGGAATGTGAGAGTAAAAACTATGCTCATAAGGTTTCCAATGGAAATGAGAACTTTTTTGGGAATTAGAATAGAGGCCATTCATGTGATATTCTGGCTAAAATTTTGTCTACATTTTGTCCATGTTCTGAGACTATGTGGGAAGTTGAGTTTTAAGGTGGTAGACTAATTCATATGGTGGAAAAAATTTCAGGGTGCCCATTATGCAGGTAGAGGTGTGAGTATTGTTGACTGATTTTAACTAGCTTTACAGTGAGAATCATGAACAAAACGGTGGGCAGAATGATTTGAAAAACTTGCAGTTTGAAACACATGTAAAATTGGGACCAGGGAAAGTATAGTTGCTAAAGAGATTAACACTGTTAAAAAGAAGGCAAGTACTTTGCACTGTATTAATAGGAATGATACTTAGGATCAATAGGAAAGGGCATTCAGGAATTGGTCAGAGTCTACTTACAGCAGGATAAAGGATGTAAAATTATAAACTTATTTCAAATACCTGACTTTGAGAAGCGAGCTTCTGAGCACTCTGATAGGGCAACCTAGGAAGTTGTTTCCCCAGGACTCATTTCAATGTTTTCAGCTAAGCAGGCCCTCAGAGGATGCAGTATCCATGTACTAGGCAGGCATATGATTACTTGTACAGGCAACAGACCCTGGCATTTTTCATGTGATGCTAATTTGCAGCATGTATAATGTAAAACTTGTGGAGTTATGGAGGTTTCTAGCCAGATTTCAAAGGAATGGTTGGTAGTCCCAGCAGTCTGTGGGAGGGTCAGAATCTCTGTGGGCATCCCATGAAAGGGTGATGTGTGAAACTGCAAGAGTGAAGCTGATGCTGCAATGGAGAGCCTCACAAGGTAGAGGTTCTATGAACATAGACTCTCTGCCAAGGATAGCCTCAGGCAGCCATTAGACCCTGCCCTGGAGAAAGTGAGCATGTGGGCTGCAGGAAGCAAAGCTGTAGGGCTGGGGCTGCCCAAGTCCTTTGAATCTCACATCATGCCACCATATGCTTCAGATGCTGCACAGGGAGTCACAGGATTTAATATTTGTCTGCTGGGTTTTGGCCTGGATTTAGTACAGTCTTTCCTTGGTATCCTCCAATTCTTCCTATTTGAAATGTGAATGTTTACATGCTGTCATTATATGTTGAAGTATTTTTTTCTCTTTTGATTTTTATAGGTTCTTATTGGGCTGGGATTTAGCTCAGTTGGTAGAGCGCTGCACTGAAGTCTCTGGGGTCCCGAGTTCAATTCCCAGCCCACAAAAATGGGAGAAGGGCCTGGCAATCCACTCCCGAGGCAATCCCGAAATGGTCAGCCATTGAAAACCTCATGAGGGTCGCTATGAGTCGAATACCGACTCGACAGCACCTCACAACAACAACAACAATAGCCAAGAGTTTGCCTTGAGTCTCAGAGAGACTTGGGCTTTTTAGCAATGACTATGGCTTTTTATTATGACTATGGGAACTCTTAGAAATGCACAGAATTCATTTCTCTTTGTGAAATTGACATGAGTCTTTGAGAGTCAGGGACTGAATATTTGTGACTTAAATGTCATGTGAAACCATATATGTCCAAGGCTTGGTTCCCCAGCTGGTGGCAATATTAGGAGGTGGTGGAAATTTTCGGATGTAGGGCCTAGTCAGAGGAAGTAGGTAACCGAGAGTATGCCTCTAAAAGGTATATTTTGTCTCTGGCCTTTCCCACCCATCCCACTCTTTGTTCTCTGCTTCTTTGCTGCCATGCCCTGTCTGCCAGTATATTCTGTCACACTTCAGAACCAAACCGACAGAACCAGCTGACCTTGGACTCAGACTTCTGAAGTCATGAGTAACTATAAATCTTTCCTACTTTGTTACCTCAGGTATGTTGTTACAGTGACAGAAATGTGACTAACACAATACACATATACTTTACCATTTGTTAACCATGATAGTGATGATATTCAGGAATTCCTAGTGGATATAAAGGATGGAGGATGTGTTTAATTAGGAAAAGTCTATTGGAGCAGTTTTACAATATCATCCCACAAGATTATTAAAAAGAGAAACACAGGCACTGTATGGTAGACAAATTTGGCAAATAAGAACCTGACCAGATGACCAAGATTAATATAACTAGCCCAGGGATGGGCCAATATAATTTGCCTCCTGATGTGATGCCCTGAGAAGAGCACATTCCTTCACTGATGTTCCAGCCCTGGGTACAGGGCCTGAGATTGGTCACAGGGAAACATCAGGTGGATCTTCATCATCTTTTTACCATTGTTTGCTTTAGGAAAGATGGAAATAAAAAAGAACTTTTGAGATTGAAGAAGACTGAGAACATGGCACTCAAATGTAATGTAGGATCACAGACTGAAAGGATAAAGAAGTACAGACAGCTGGGATGTTAAATTGGGTTCTCTCAACTGCATGGTAGTGTGATATTATATTGATTTCCTTATTGAGAGAACTAAAGATATGTAGCCTGCTGCCATAGCCCTGTGGCATCCGATCCCGTCCGATCTCGGAAGCTAAGCAGGGTCGGGCCTGGTTAGTACCTGGACGGGAGACCACCTGGGAACACCAGAAGCTGTAGGCTTGGGAGAAGGACCTGGCAACTTCCTCCCAAAAATCAATCTGCCATTGAAAACCCTATGAATAGCAGAGAAACACTGACAATAGTGTTTCCCCTGTTGCACAGAAGGTTGCTATGAGTCGGATACCAACTCGACGGCACCTAACAACAACAAATATATGTAAGGTATAACAGTGTCCTTGTTTGTAGGAAATATGTATCAGCATGTTTATGAATAATGAGCAACAAGTTAATAGCTTGATAGTGAATATGGAGAGAGGAAAGAGAGTAACAAAGAATATAAGGACATGTGGGAAGATTTTCACAGTTCTTGAATTCTTTCTGAAAGGTTAAAATTATTTCAAAAGAAATTATAAAAAGTGGTTAATACAATAACCTGCTGAACAATTTAAAATAACTTCCATGATGTTATAGTTATTACTTTTAAATTTGTTTGGATAAAGTATTTATAAGATAGGATGGATAAACAAAGCAGTTTTATATGATAAAATCATATGAATGTGATATGACTTAGTGAATATTGATGTATCCTGAGCAGGTTTCTAGGTTGTAAAATGAAGATAAATTTAGATAAACATATATGCATATATTATATATTCTTGAATCAAATCCACATTCTTTTAACAGTTTTAGAGGGGTATTAAATCAGATGCAAGAATCCAATCCATATGTGATTCTAATCTGTTGAAAGGGTGTGGATTACATTTGCAAATATACAATATTTTAATATGAAGTATCTCTTGCTAGTTTTAGGACTCTGTGATTAAAAATTTTATTTTGGAAATAGTTGTTACTAGAACCAGAAAAATGATATTTTGAGTTTAGAAGACTTGGATTAGAGTTTATCCCAGACAACTAGAATTGAAAACATGTTTTAATGATTTAACATGGGAATAAGGTCTTGCCTCCACATGCATTATTTTGCTTGCAGATTGATTGACTGATTCAATCAAAGTGGGAAAAATAGTTGTATTCTCAATGTCAGAAAAAACAAATAAAAATTAATGGACTCCACGAAACAGTTCTGTTTACTACATGATACTAATTAATAATGTGACAGATATTTCTCCCCACATATCGATCAAATTTGAGGGGAACATTTGAAACACTGACATTTATATTCTTGCTAAACTCACAGAAGAAGACTGGATAAAGGAGTTGTATTATAAACTATGTTAGGTAAAGGTAAAAAGTTTTGAAGAAAAAAATAAGAAAATACACAAATTGAAAAGAGAATTAAGATGTCAAAGGCTTTTTACTTAAAATGAAGGAAAAAATATTTATTGTTCTAATTTAGGGAAACACATTTGAAAAGGAAACCTTAACAATTCAACCAAATGGTCATTAGTGCCCTATGGAGTTAATTCAGTACCATATGGAGCCTTTTCTATATGAAGATGATACAGTTGACTCATAATTACAGAGTATGTGTGATGAGTTGTTTTTATAATAATGATTATTGACTATTAGTTGTCACATAATGCACTATGTCTCAATCTTATGACCACAGACACTCATCTGTTAAAAAACAGGATTTAGAATTGTTCTCTTGGCCATTTTAAAAATGAAACTTATGATTGAGTTTTATCACACTGCTACTTTAGTTGATCAAACTGCTTATCACAGAACAAACAGCCTGAAAGACAGTCGTGCTGAAAATAAGATCACAGACCATAGCATCATTTCCATTACCTGGCCATTTGTTACATGCAAGTTCCTATGTTTTCCTCCTGCATCAGAACTAGGAGCAGACCTAGAAATCTTTGATTAAGTGTTCTAGGTGGTTCTGCATCATGTTCAATGTTAAGAATCACTACTGTAAGGAAACTCATTTATTTTGTATTTCTACAGGATGGTAGGAGAAATAACATGCTTTTTGTACATGAATGTATAGTTACATTCCTGAACATTCATGAACGTTCCTGTTGATGAAAGACTTCTATAACTTAGACAAATATGATCTTTATTCGTGTATCTTACCCAGAACTCCTGTGTATTTCCATTATTTTTTTGGATAAGATTGATGCAAGAAAAATAATTCAGTAAAGCTGAAACAGGTCCAACAGTAAAGCTCATGCACCCAGGCTTGAAGTCTTCAAAATATCATTAACATTTTCTGGATCTGTACTGTCAAAATGAAAAGAAGGTGACTAGGCTTTTATTCTGAGAAGCCAGAGTATTTGTGTTATCATCCACTGTTTAATTATAAATTTCTGTTTTTCCCAACTACTAATTACCCCATAAAACACAGTGGCTTTTCCCCAACAATGCTTTGTTGCATCCAGGCATTGTTATCCTCCATACCTTTTCCCTTTTTTTCAGGCCCTTTCTAAAACTGCCTCCAATGCATCAGTTATGATGCACACAACCATATTTAGCATTCCCTCTAGTGGCAATTTAGTGAACAGATGGAGCAGTTACCTATAGCTTCCTTTGCAGACAGTAATTAATAATGAATATTTACGAGAAGCTTATTTTCTGCCAAGAAATGTCCTAAGAGTTTTGCCTCCATTTGTGAAATTAAAAATAAAGTATAGGATTTGATGAAGAGATAAAGAAGATCAGAAAATGGAAAAAAATTTCTAAAAAATATAGAACATTGAACTATAATTGTTTACATTAATATGAACATGTTTACCTTGATCTCACCACAAAGAAATAATAAATATTTGCAGTTATGGTATGCTAGCTGCCTTGATTTGATTATCATACCATGTATACATGGATCAAAATACCACATTGTTGTTGTTAGGTGCCGTCGAGTCGTGTCTGACTCAGCGACCCTTATAGGATTTCCAACGGCTTACCGTTCTGGGGTTGCCTCAAGAGTGGATTGCCACATCCAAGAGTGGATTCTCCCATTTTTGTGGTGCTAGGAATCAAACTCAGGACTGCAGAGATTGCAGAGCGGCGCTCTACCGATTGAGCTAACTCCCAGCCCCAGCTTAATCCCAGCCCCCATATTATACTCCATAAATAAGCATTTTTATCTTTAAGACATCACATTTGAAAGCCAAAATGTAAGACTGATCTATAGTAGAAATAAATGAACGGCATCTAAAGGTTTTTTCCTATCTCTTATAATATATGAATCCAATAAAGATGATAAATATATGCAACAAAAAGGGCAAATGATTAGAAACTGTTACACTGACTTTAAAATAACTTGTTTGTCAGGACAGTTTGCTGTATCTAAAAAAGTTGCTCTCAAATACGTATTTACCTTTTCCTTTTTTCATGTGCTTATTGCATGAATGCTTTAGAAAGATACATCTTATTCTGAGTTGTCATCCTCCTTTTTGTTTTCTCTAACAGCATTACAGGCCCTGGACTACCTTGGTTTTAGATGAAATTCTATCCCTAATGAATATTTGAAATAAATTGTTGCTGGCTTGCATTTCTTTCTTTCTTTCTTTTTTTTAATGAAAATAGTTTGTTACCATGTTCTGTAATCCATTTTTCTGGATTAATTTTCTGGTCCTGTCACTAACTATGTGATCTTAAATAATTTAACTACTTTGTTTATTAGTTCATCTAAAAATGGAAACAACAGTAGTTTCTTTTTTCTTCTCTTTTCTTTTCTTCTATTTTTTCTTTCTCTGTCTCTTCCTCCCTTTCTCTTTTCTTTTCTTTTCTTTCTCTCTTTCTTTCTTTCTTTCCTTGAGAGTTGAACCCAGGGCCTCATGTATACATTGCAAGTTCTCTACCACTGAGCAGCACCCCTGGCCCCTGTCTTAATTTTTTTTTATTTTGAGACAGGGTTTCCCTAAGTTATGTAGCCTGCCTCTGTCCTTGAACTCACAGTCTTCCTGCCTCTGCCTCCTATGTTGCTGGGATTACAGGCCTGCATAACTGTGACTGGCAGTAGTTTGTAATTCATAGTTTTATTCTGAGAAGTAATAGGGTTAATGCATGATAAATGTTTAAGATATTTTCTGAAGCACTGTAATTTGTAAAAAGGTGCTAGGTGTTAGTACTGCTGTGATAAAGAAAAGAATGTAGAAAGTATATTGCCTCTATGAATTTAATGTTTTAAAATTTTGGAATGAGAATTTCATCTTTATATATTTTCAGATAATTTCATGTACTCCTGGCAATGTATAGTTAGAAGTTTCTTATAGTTTATTTTTGAAATAGATATACAGGTCAATACTAAATAAATAGCCAAACTTTTACTGCCTGGCTGTGGGTTTGCTTCCTCAGCTCTGTGTAACTAAGATTAACTCAGGTTTTGTCTGTAAGGTGACATGCCAGCCAGCAAAAGGGCCACTGATCTTAATTCCTGTCAGCTGAGACTTGAGGCTATTTCTTTTGATCTGATGGATGGGGTGGACCAGCTTGTGTGAGAGTATTGTATAGCTGGTTCCTACATACTTGACATGGGCTAGCCACGATCACTATTTTGGCTGTCTTGATACAGAAAACCTGGGATGACCTCAGGGGGCCTAGGTCCCATAGTCATGGCAATGAAATAAGATAAACTATACAGCATAGCTACTCCTATAGTAATGATAATGAAGCTCTTGGAAGGAAGGAGGAGAATCATAAGACCCTCACTATACACCCACCTGAGACATTGCTCTAAGCTGCCAATCAATAGCCTCTTGGCCACCACTGCATATGATGCTCAGTTATATGAGATAAAGATTGGCCCTGGGTGGAACTTGGTGGTGGTGTACCTGCTGAGGCTGCCAGGTGGTCCCATTTGATCCCATAAGTAACCCCAGTGATGGGAGGGAGAGACTTGTTTCTGTAAGCAACCCCAGTGCTTGGAGGGAGCTGTTGTTGGTACTTTAGGACACCTCAATAGGAACTATATGGAATAATTCTTGCAGTTGGTGGAGCTGTATGTAAAGGCTGACTGTGAGTTACCCACCCTCCTTTTAAAAAAAACAAAAAACAAAACAAAAAAATTCCCAATAAACTATAGTTCATGAAGTTTAACAGATTCTGTCCTTTGTATGCCTGCCTCTCTTTGGCTTTCACTCAACGGAGACTTTTATGACGTCCCATCTCTATTACAAAGTCCATTTTATGCCATACAAACCGAGAACTTCAAAGGAACCAAACTTCAACTCATGTTGAAGTAGCAATAACCAAGAAGCTCCAAATATGAAGTCCAAGTTTCCTTTCAATGATCCTCAAAAATGTGTTTCTGCTTATATTATTTCTCCTTAGTACTAGCTCAGTTGCTCTTCCAATTAACAACAACAAAAAAAAATCTACAGATTTCATGTTTCAATCTAAATATCCTCCAGGGACTCACATACTTCTTTCCAATATCATACAGCTAACCTGATTCCTGCCTGCAGCCATAACACTATGGTGTCAAATCCCATCAGATCTTGGAATCTAAGCAGGGTTGGGCCTAGTTAGTACTTGAATGGGAGACCGCCTGGGAACACCAGGTACTGTAGGCTGGGGAAAAGGACCTGGCAACTCACTCCCAAAAACCAATCTGCCATTGAAAACCCTATTAATAGCAGAGAAGTTCTGACAATTGTGTTTCACCTTTTGTAGGTAGGGTTGTTATGAGTCAGACACTGACTTGACAGCACCTAACAACAACAAAACAACCTGATTCCTGCCTGCACCACTGTGGTGTCTGATCTTGTCAGCTCTTGGAAGCTAAGGAGGGTCCGGCCTGGTGAGCACTTGAATGGGAGAAGAACACCAGGTGCTGTAAGCTTGGAATAAGGACCCAGCAACCCATTCCCAAAAAGCCATTGAAAACTCTATGAATAGAAGAGAGGCATGACAATAGTGTTTTGTCTGTTGTACATAGGGTCAGTATGAATTGGAGGCCTACTCAATGGCACCCAACAATAATAACAACAATCTGATTCCTAAAATTCTACTTGAATTTTCCAATCTTCTTAGGACTTTTTTATGGTATAATTTTGTCAATAAAGTTATAAGAAATTACTTTTAGACTTCTCCAGGAATCATGGGTGTTCATAGTTTTTCTCTTTCAATGTTAGGGATAGCAGTATGTGTCATCTGCCCACTATTTGGGAACTTGCCCTAGCCTCTGGCATGCATCTCTACCTGTTACTTTTAATTATCAATTCTGTGTATTAAGGAACATGCCATACTGTATATATAGGTAATCAAAGATATTGGTACAGTCATTCCTCAAATACTTTTCATATTTTACATAATCACAGTGGCATAGATGCATTAAGGTACTTAACATGATTGCTGAGTAGTATTCCATTGTGTATATGCACCATAGTTTTTTTATCCATTCTTCTGTTGATGGGCACTTTGGTTGGTTCTATATCCTTGCTAGGGATAGGATTTAGCTCAGTGGCTAGAGCGCTGCACTGCAGTCTCTGAGGCCCCGAGTTCAATTCCCAGCACCGCAAAAATGGGAAAAGGGCCTGGCAATCCACTCCCAAGGCAATCTCGAAGCACTCAGCCATTGAAAACCCTATGAGGGTCACTATGAGTCAGACACCGACTCGACAGCACCTAAGAACAACAACAACATATCCTTGCTATTGTGAAAAGTGCTGCATTGAACACGGGGGTGCAGTGTCTATGTGGTATGATGACACATCTCCCTTTGGGTAAATTCCCAATAGTGTTATAGCTGGGTCATATGGTAGATCTATTTTTAGTTTTTTAAGATACCTCCATATTGATTTCCAAAGTGGTTGGACTAATTTACAAAAATGAAATAATGCCATTTGCAGGAAAATGGATGGAATTAGAGAAAATTACTTTAAGTGAATGAGCACAAGCTCAGAAAGAGAAATACCATATGTTCTCACTTATATGTGGGAGCTGAATCAAAAGTATAAGAAGGAAAAAGTCCTATGTGGAGGTCAGAACATAATTTAAAAAAAAGACAAAAGTTGACCTAGCAGAGAAGGGGCAATTTGAGGAACACAAAAGAACAGGGAGAGATATAGCAAAAGGAGGAAATCCTGGGAGAGGAGAGCGGGGAAAGGAGGAACAAGGAGGAATGAGGAATGGGGGAGGGGATGACCTCAGGGTGAATAGCCCAAATTTAATAGTCCTGGAAATAATTATAATAACACCAATAATACCAAAGAATGGTAATAATATAGATGGGCTAGAAAATGCATGTAATAGTACTGGCAATGTAAAAAGAAATTTCACTACAGAAAAAGTTTTGATCTTAAACATAATTGGAACCTGAGGATATATAGAAAAATATTACCATAAAAAGATAAGAAAATGGAAGAGAAATCTTTGGTGGGCGGGTGGGACAGAGGGAGGAAGTGCACAAGAGGGTAAGGGGGAACTTATCTGTGTGATGTGCAACAAAATCCATATATGGAAATGTCACAGTGAAAAGCATGTCAGAATAATGTGATTTATTAAGGTGTACATTAACAATTTCCAATAAAAAGATATTTAACTTGCACCCTATTCTATCGTGTTATAAGATAACATGCAGATTAAGGATAATTGAAATTGTTCTTGCTGTACAAAGCAGACTGTACTCTTATAAAACAATTTTAATGTATGTATTTCAAAACAATGTATAGGAATAATAGAATTTACAAAGATCTTCAGTTGATGGTATAAAACGTGAACTATAATGATACTAAGTAAACTGCTTCTGCTCACTAGAGATTTAGCAGCAACAATCTTAGCTTACACCCAGCAAGGATTCAACAAAGCCTTGTTCAATGGAATGAACATTAATCTTAGTTTAAGATCTGATGCTAAATGCAAAGTATCACCCATTTATTTCTTCTGACTGTGTAGGCAATCCCTACATGTAATTATCATTTAAAAGGTATGGGGAAAGGAATTTTTCACTTTAATTAAAGAGCATAAATGCCTGTTAAGTATTAGCAGAATATCTGCCACTCATTCTCAGGAATTAAAATCATGGCTTATTTTAACTTAGAGGAAGAATGAATGTCTCAGTAAAGGAGAATTAGAACAGATTACTGACTAGCAAACTGTGGGCAAAGGGTAGATAAAAATGTACACAGACCAAACCAAAGTTCACAGGTAGTGTTAGATATCTGGGGAAATGTGCAAATATATATCTATTTGAGGAGTTAAAATTCTTACAGTTGAAAGTGTACAAAAGTAATGGAATAGAATGAAAACTTCTACTATTAGACTGTCATTAACATTAAAGTAACATGTAGAAAGTACTCTACTTAAAATAAATAACCAAATAAAGTATTTTATGATTATTAAATTAGTAAACTTAAAAGGATGTTGATCCAATCTGGCATGATTATTTAAAAATATATACGTGTGTGTGTGTGTACACATATACACACACATGTACACACACAAAATATGTATATATACATATACATAAATACGTACATTCCAAAGGAAGAAGTATAAACTTCAAAAAGAATTATATTTATTGGGCCATAACATATACATTGCCTCATTCAGAAATCCTTGATTCAACCAGGCACTGTGGTGCATGCCTATAATTACAGCAGCTTGGGAGGCTGAGGCAGGAGGACCACAAGTCTGGGACCAGAGGCAGTCTGTGCAACTTAGTGAGATCTTGTCTGAAGATAAGAAATAAAAGTAAGGCTACGATTGCAGCTTAGTGCTAGAGTACTTGCCTATGGTTCATCTCCCAGTACTGCTAAAAGAAAAGAAAAGAAAAGAAATCCTTAATTCAAAAAAAGAAAACACATATGTACCTAGTTATAGTCTTTTTAGCATTTTGCATATTCACAAAACATAGCCTACATTAATGTATAACATTAAAAATGACATAATGAAGGTATTACAGTACCACTCAAATATTATATGGTGATCACATCATAATTTATAGAGGCTGTGTAAAAACATGTAAACATGCTTACAATATAATGCTAAGTAAAGTATAGAATCTCAAATATATATATTATAATAAGTATGTAAATTATGCATATATGTACCTATAGACAAGCTCCAAAAGAGATTATATAAAAAGTTAATGTTACTTTTGTTACATGAATAAAAAATGATATAATTTTCTGAAATGTATCTTTTATAATACTGTTAAGATAACATTGCTACAATAAAATTTATGTGCCTAAATAGATAAATTGGTACCCTGTTTAAAGACTGTTCATGAAATTTTCATTCTTTAACTACAATATGTCTCCATCTGAATTTTTCCCAAGTAGACAAAGGAAGAGTCCGTCATCTTCAAATCTGAAATTCATAATTGAGTTGTGATCTTCATGTAAAGTGGGTGGGTGTGGGCATGGGTATGTGTATGTTTAGATAAAGATATAAATTAAGGCTACATATTATATGTCCTTTTTTTCTTCTTTACCTTAAGGCTTAGAATCATCTTAGTTCAGATGGATTTTAAAGATTGCTTTATTGAGTCTCATAGATGACATTCTTGCTCTAATTGCAGTGTGTCTTGTAGCAAGAGGTGCTCTCTAACTTCCCTGGGGATTCAATTACTATGTACTTTGCCTTTAGTCTTGGCAAGTATCAAGAGTATAGTCTAATATAGCAGGGACATATTTTCCTTCAATAGCTTTCATATAAATATGAGAGTAAATTTCTTTTTAACTATCAATGCATGGATGAAAATAACTGACTTATGAGCCAAGTGTGAACTGCATTACATGTGCCAATATCATTATGTCATTAAGGTCCAAGCTTTGGGAAGCCTGTTTCAGTTTCTGAGAATCTCCACATATTAGAAAGTAAGAGACATCTAACTGCTATGTCTGAATATTTGTATCTCTGCAAAATTCTTCTATTGAAGCCTAATCACCAATATGATAGCATTAGGAGATGGGGAAGTTTGGGTGGCAGTTAAATAAGGTATTAGTGCTGCCTTGCCCCTTCCATCATGTGAGGAGATGGAAAGAATGTATGATCTATGACAAAACAGGTCCCTACCAGATATCAAATTTCCTGGCTCCTTGATCTTAGACTTCTCAGTTCCAGAAGTATGAGAAATAAATTTCCATTGTTTATAAGGTACCTAGATTAGAGTTTTTTATTATAGAACTCTGAGTGTATTAGGACATGAGAACTAGAAAATAGTTTTATTTTGGTTATTTACATTAACCATTTAATTATTTTTTTCCTTCATCCTAAGAACAATACTTAGTTTATTTTCATCAACGGGTATGTGGTCTACTAAAAATGACCTGTTGTACTCTTCTTGGTAGACTTGTTATCATGTACTGTAGAGTACTTGAATTCCTAGATGTTTTAGGAATATTGTGATAATTTATGTACTATCTGATTGATAGTACTTCTAATAATCCTGCAATAGAACTCTAGAGATTCAGGGATGGGTTTCATTTTCCCTACAAATTGGATGCTCTATTTACCTTCTTCTCTGGCTAGAGCTCTAATTTATCTTAGTGTACTATGCCATTTCTCTCCTGGTTCTGGGGTTACGGTGATTGGCTGAGAGAAGCATATTCTAAGTGCATACTTCACAGCTCTATTTGGATTCCAAATACAAATCTCAAAGTTAACATGACCAAAACAGAACTTTTAATTGCTCTCACCTCAAAATGCATTGACTATCTCACTAAGTAAATGTTGACTCTGTTCAAATTGTGAAGGCCAAAATCTTAGGCATTGTTAATAGAGCAATAATTCTTAGCTTCTTTGCTGCTGTCTCCTCTACCTAAATGTATAATGGTAGAGAGTAAAAAGACTTAAAATCTTAGACTTTCCGTCATTCGTGGCCTAAATTATTTCACTAGGAGAATTCATCTACTCATGCGACTTAGTTATAACCTACATTGTCAGTTCTTTTTCTTTCCTTCCCAAATGACATTCAAAGCATGAACAAGTTCTGTGGCTCTACTTCCAAAATGTACTTCAACTCTATCCCTCCATTTTGTTTACTCTGTGACCACCTAATGGAAGCCACTACTGTCCCTTTTGGAGACCCACTCCAATGGTCTCTCTACTGCCACCCTGTTTTTACTCTATCCTTAATAAAGTTCATAAAATTTATTGCAATATATATTTTTAAAAACAAAACATGTATGGTAGATTATGTTATGTTAACCCCCCTTGCTTAAAAGCCACCAATGACATCTCATTATGTTTATAATAAAATATAAATTCTGGATATCTACAAAGTCTTATCAGATATGGCCCTTGCTTACTTTGCTGATCTAATTTCTTACCACTCTCCATATTGCACTTTTACTTAAACTGTAGTTCCCTTCTTTCTTTTCCTCAGTCATGCCAGACCTATTTCTAGTCTGGACTCTTTTGTTCACCTGCCAGAAAGACTCTGATTCTAGATAAACAAACAAACAAAAAACATTGCTCCTATATTGATCTTTAGGCCACATGTAAATGACACTTCTTAAATGAGGTAGCCAATGTAAAGTAGCTCATCTTCCTTTCCTGCAGTCACTGTGTATATATGCCTGTTTTGTTTTCCTTACAGTAATCTCCGAATTATATATTTTCTGTCAACATACTCTAGATTGTTAGGAATGTAAGTTCAGGTACATTATATATCTTGTTCATTTGCCCATCTGCAGAAACTATGATAGGACCTGGCATAAAGTAAGCACTTAATACTTAGTTTTAATTGAATTAATGAAATGTATAGCTGGAAGTTTTTTCACTATTGTGTCCTACATTCTTCAGACTTTACACAAGATGGGCAAGTCATTTTCTTATTATTTTCATTTCTAATTATATAAATTTGATATGTGTATATGTTAAGTGTTACTAATCATTGTCTCCAGTTTGTTGGGTTTAGCGTTCCAAAGTAAAGTGCTTAGCCATTTCACCATCACCTTTATAAAGCTCTAGGTTATTTCTTTTGGGGCTTATAATTATCAAGGGACATGGTACAGTTAAGTGCTATTGCTGATAAAGTTGTGTTTCCTTTAGTCAGAGAAGGGAAACCAACAGAAGACAGACAAGAGAAAGTGTTCTCACTGTCTGTTAAAGGCTCTGGGTAAGTTCATAAAGATTTAACTTCTACCTATAGTCTGGAAATTCAAACAATTGGTCTTGCTTAGTTTCTTCATTAGGGTCAGATATGTGATTCTTTTAATATATTTGTAGGACAATTTACTCAGCATGAACTCCCTGGCCACTCTATTTGAAATTTTGACCCCACTCTAGTGATCTTGCAAGTTCTCACAATCACATTCATTTTATTCTTATGTTCTTCTTGAAGAAGAAGAAGAAGAAAGAAGAGAAGGAGGAGGAAGAGGAGGAGGAGGAGGAATAGAAGAACAACTAAATAAAGTCAGCTTATAACTTTATTATCCTCTTATTTCTTTCATAATCAGCCTTTTGGTTACACGAAATTCAGGACAATAAAATATTAAAATATGGATCCTCTTTTTTCAAGGATATACAGGAGGAAACATCTTTTCATTATAGTTCTCTAATGCAACAAAATAAATATAGAAAAACAAACCAGTTATATTTTCATTAAAATAGGCTGAGGTCTCAGGACATAACTCAGTGGTGGAGCACTTACGTAGCCTGTGTGAAGCCCTGGGTTTGATTCCCAGCAACACACACACACAGACACACAAACAGACACACACACAACACACCCTAATAATAATAACTGCCAAGTTTGATGGTGCATGTCTTTAACCCCAGTGATTATGGCAGGAGGACTGCAAGTTCAAGGACAGAGCCAGCCTGCATAACTAAGCAAGACTTTGTCTCGGAATAGAAAAAAAAAGTGGGCTGGGGGTGCTGCCCAGTGATAGAGCACTTGCAAAATGTGTGCAAGTTTCTTGGTTAAACCCCTAAGTATTCTCCCCACAAAAAAGCAGGTTGAAATTTGATGTTTTTAGGTAAAGAACAAATCTTTACTATTCAGACTTGAGGGACAAGTGATAGAAGAGAAAGATATTCATTCTCCCCACCCCGAGAAGGAGGGAGGGTTTGTACAACTGACTGTTGTAAAAGATGTAAATTAGTCCAACTTGTCCCATTGATGAGGGTGAAGAACAAGTATTTGATGGTGTTAACCACCCCAGTGCAAAATGTGATTCATGAAGAGAATAAAAACTGATCCACAAGAAGCCTTGAAGCAGCATATTTCGAATGACCCTGCATTCCTAATTCAGGTGATGATTGTGAACAAGGCAGAACAGACAAATCAGCAGTTCTCACACTCCTACTTTCCTTCAGGGTCTCTAGGAATGAGAATGACCCTTTCAGAAATGGATTCTGCTTGGGCCATGATACCACAGCACATTATATCTTGGTAAATTGGTAGGGACCTGTCCCAAGGGCATGTTTTAATGATAATGCCAAGTCATTTACTGCCATATAGCACAGAATCCCTTAAGAAGTTAAGATGTATTTTAAATACTTTCATGCAAATTTTTGCTGATTTTAAAATATTTACTGCAAAGTTTTTTTCAAAAGAAACTCAGGAAAAATACAAAAATTTAAATTACCTTTCCTTAGTCATAATTGTGTACTGGAAAACATGAGATTTGGAGAGACAAAGTTTTGTGTTAGGGCTCATCATCCCCTCTTATTAGAGGGTCATAGCTAAGTCACTAAGCTTTTCTGAGCTCTAGTCTTCTTATCTATTGTGATAATGTTAGTAATAACAACTCTTATGTATGGTAGGTATGAGAGATAAACATCTTACGTAATCTCATTGTATGCTCTAATTCATCTTAAGAGTAATTATTTACTTTTTATTTCTGTTATCACAACTAACATCCCCTAAGTACAGGATTTAGTGTTTAGAGTCTTAACCTGTACTCTATTGTGTACTAATATTCTGGGAAGATCACAGCATTTCAGTCCTGCGATAGAAATGTTTCTGAGCATCCTCTAGTCAAAGTAATTCAATTTGGGTTTCAGTCTTCTCTATAAAGTATATGTCAGTCAGATAGTTGATCTTACTCAGTGGTAGGGAACTTACTACTTCAGAAGATTTTAATCTTTTCTCAGCATTGACTCCTAAAAGAGCCCTCTTCATCCCAAGATGAAATAAAATGCATTTAGTCCTTCTAGTAATACCATGATTCATATATTCAGCCTTTCTCTTTCATAAATCTTTTTCAGGAGTATATTAGTAATACATAATTTGAAAGTTTTAGCATGATACCACTTTTACTTCACATTTGTAAAATTTGGTAAGACACACCCCATTATCTATGCCTTCCATGGCAAATTGAAGTATGGTGATCTGTAGTATACTCACTCCCATGGGTTTCATGGGTGTTGTGAGCAAGCTGTGTACATAAGGCAATTAGAGGGTACATTCAATTATTGCATAATCCAAAAATGTGGAAAAGCACCATCTTAATGCAAAGCGTTCTGCTTTGAGGCAAAAAATTCAAGTTGCCACACTTATAGGTGGGAAGACAAATATCCTAACAACTCATCATTTTATTTATGTAAAGGTACTAGCCTGCTGAGTTGTTTGTTTGTATATTTGACTAAATATCTAATTTTATCACTTGAAAAGAATCATCTTCTGGAATCTCAGTTTCCTTCTTGTGAGTTAAAGAGATAATGGCTGGGCACCATGGTGCATGCCTGTAATCCTAGCAGCTTGGGAGATGGAGGCAGGAGGATCGCAAGTTCGAGACCAGAGGCAGTCTGCGTAATTTAGACCCTGTATCAAAAAAAAAAAAAAAATTGGCTGGGTGTGCAGCTCAGTGGTCAGCAGTTGCAGAACATGCAAGCGCAAGGCCATCAGTTCAATCCCCACTACTGCTGGAAAAAGAGAGAGAGAGAGAGAGAGAGAGAGAGAGAGAGAGAGAGAGAGAATGGTCAGGTTGGAATGACTACCATCATCTAAATTAGATACAGATTAAATGACTTAGATGCTAAATTGGATAAGTGGGTTAAATATATGAGATACAAACAAAATGTAATACTATTCAGTCTTTACCAAAACAGGAAATTCTGTCATTTACAACAATATGGATGAACCTAGAAGATATTAAGTGAAATAAGCCAAGTCTGAAGTACAAATAATATATGATCCCATATAGATGTGGAATCAGAATTCACATTTTCTCATATCACATGTTGTTCTTTTCTTGCATAGGAAAAAAAGAAATTCAAAAACCTTACTTCACTCACATAGGTAATTAGTGAAGGTTCTGTGAGTTATGCAAAATGAATGGCTAATGTCAAAGTCATTATCCAACAAAGATTTTGCTTCTTATGCAAAAATATTTATACATATTTATGATAACTTTATTACATATGGTTTGTGTCTGAAGACTAGTTTTTTACACTTAAAGATCAATTTACCTTTATTTGATAGCAACTACCTACAAAGAAAATACATTTTTTTCAACTATGGCCTTCAAGATATGAAAGACCTTTCGATCAGTGTCCCTGATGTTGCTCAAAGTGATGAAGGCATGGAAATCAAAACAAACACAAATTAAGTTTTACAGTCCAGTGTGCAAAACAAAGTGGTACTTTTCAAAAGTGCAATTCATTCCATTCATGATGTTTGTTTGAAATATACCCAACGTAATTCAAAGAAGAAAACACCCCATATGTTTCAAAGCAAAATAGTCTGCTCCTTCTCGTCCATGCTAAATCAGTCTTTAAGAATGTAATGATTTATGCTTTGTATATCTTGGCCACCTCTTGCTTGTTTATTGGATGAGTACAGACAGCACTTCCATTCCAAAGACATTATGGAGGTGACAGTGAGTCTTCTTTTAACAATGAACTCTAGAACAAATGATAAATACATTGAAATTTAATACAATGTTTTACCCTGAGGCTAGGTTCAATAGGAAAAATACACACTACATAATACTTCAAAGTTAATTTGAAGAAAACAGCTTCTCATAAATCACACACTACACACAGGGTTATGATTTTTCTTTTCGTTCATTTATCTGTAACAGTGCCCTTTTTGGCAGTGGGGAAAATAGAATAAAGTAATAGAAGAATTGAATAATACAACATTTACTTCTGACTATTATAAATATAGTCTATCTGTTCTTTGGGTTAAATATACTCTTATTTTAAATGTAGGCCAGCAGATGAAAATAGTCTCTTCCCATCAGCATTTTACTTCCGGGCCTTTCCTGTCTGGTTTCAAAAGAGTCTCAGATATGTGACTTCTGACTCTATTCTTTCTATAATAAAATGCTAAATCTGGTTTAGTGTGGTATTATGAATCTGAAGATATAACCACAGTTTCTCAAGAACCTATTAAATTCAGCCAGCAGCAACTTATCATTAAATGCTTTAAAATAAAAATGTAGCCAGCCTAAAAGTGCATAAGCATCTTGTGTGTATAGCAAAAATTAAATATAATATAAATATTGATAAGAGTAAAATAAACCAAGCTGGTTTTAGTCAGCCAAGTTTTAGTTAACACCTCACTTCCCACCTTCCATACTATTATTTTTTAATATCTACAAAGAGAATATTCCATCAACATTTCAAATTATAGTAATTCAATTTTATAGAGGTAGTTAGTGATAGATATCTTCCATACAGTATGACTTAGCAAAATCCAATTAAAAAATTCAGTCTAATCATTAAATTCAAAACAATGAAAACAAGTGTCTTTAAACATGAAAAGTATTTCAGCAACAAATAAATACAGAAAGGTATAATTATACTCAAATTGTGATAAATTACATTGTAAGTCTAGTAATATATATTGAATTTCTTATTTGAAATGTATTTCATCATTTATAAAAATCAATCCCTTTTCACAGAAAAGACTAATTCTAAACGTTTGTAATAAAATACATTTACTAGGTAATTTTATTTTGTCAGTCAAATATTTATTTTGCAATCAGAAATTTCCATATGTAAA
>VMDO01029542.1:0-22506 GCA_007922755.1 Pedetes capensis | reverse complement strand
AAGAAGGAAAAATCCTACTCAAAGGTCAGATCACATTAAAAGGGGGGGGAGGGAAGATAAGAATGAGGTCAATATAAATGGACTAAAAATCACATGTAATTGTTCTAACAATATAGAAACAAAGACCACTACAGGAAAAGTTTCTATCTTAAACAGAAATGGAACCCAAGGACATATAGAAAAATACTATATAGTAAAAGATAGAGAAGACTTGGATAGGAAACTTAGATGGGAAGGGGGGAGGGGGGGAAACATAGGGGAGGGTAAGGGGTAACCTATATGAATAATGCTTATCAAATTGCATATATGAAAATTGTCACAACGAAAAGCATGTCAAAACGAATCACATTATGATGTACATTAAAAATTTCTAATAAAAAAATTTCCAATAAAAAAAATTTTTAAGTAGAGAAATTTTTTAAAGGATTTTCTCGAAAGATGTTAGAAGATGGAAAGAACTTTTGCATTGGAGAGGAGTCGAGCCCGCCTGCCATGTGGTTGGAGTGGCGGCCATAGCCCCCTCCCAGCTAAGCCATCTCCTCCAGCTCATTTCCCCCCATGGCTGAGAGCCCCGCTTCTGACAGCTGGCCTTCCTTGGCCCACAGTAGAAATGCTTCAGCAATGTGTTGAATAAATGAATAAATCCTAGGTTGTCCTTGGGCTGGTGCCATCTACTGTGTCCAGCAACTGTCTCCCTTGGGCCAGCATTTAGATTAGTAGAGCTATATCTGCTTTCTTTCAGAGAGCGTTTGCCTGGTCTACCTTCTTTTGCTTTTATTTTCAATACCAATTTATCCTCACATCTAAAGAATATTTTTGCAAGCAGAATGTATCTCTCTGTATCTATCTGCCTACCCACCTATCATCTGTCTACCTTTTCAGTTCTGACAATCTCTGTCCTTCAATTATAATAATTCATCTTCTTACATTTAATATAACTTATAACATACTGTTGTTGTTAGGTGCCTTTGGGTTGGGTCTGACTCATAATGACCCAATGTACAACAGAAAAAAAAAAATACTCCCTGACACTGTACCATGCCCAGCGCTATGTCTGACAGTGGTTCTCTGCTTTTCATAGGGTTTTCAATGGCTGATTGTTTCAAGAGTGGGTTGCCAGGTCCTGCTCCCAACTTACAATATATTTAGGCTTAATTCTATAAACTTGTTAGTTTCTCTATGTGTTCCATTTATTCTATGCTCACTTTTCTTGCTTTTTGTGACTTCTATTGGAATATTTGTTATGGCGTGTCCTTCTCTGTTAGTATAATTGCAACTACTTCTCCTACTCTTTCAACAGCTCTTCTAGGGGTTATGACACACATCCTTGGATATGGTCAAATGTGTTTCAGTTTTCACTTCTTTCTTGACATCAGAACTTTGATGTTGTTAGGTGCCATCGAGTTGGTGCCTGACTCACAGCAACCCTATGTACAATAGGTGAAACACTATTGTCAGTGCTTTTCTGCTATTCGTAGGGTTTTCAATAGCAGATTGATTTTTGGGAGTGGGTTACCAGGTCCTTCTCCCAAGCCTACAGCACCTGGTGTTCCCAGGTGGTCTCCCATCCAAGGACTAACCAGGCTCAACCCTGAGAACTTCTAGTTCCATGTTCTTCTTTCTTCTCTTTCTACACTCTCTCTCTCTAGGAAATCTGACAGGATCAGAAGTCACAGTGCTATGACTGCAGGCATTAGAACCTTACTATACTTTAACTCTGTCTATTCCTTCTCTTTCCTTTTGTTATATTCTTGTCTTATATTTCAAATCACATACAAGAAAACTTTCTTTTTATCAGTCCGTAGATATATGTTTTTGCCCACATATTCAAATATATTCAAAATTTTCTATTCCTCTTCATTTCTTTTGCGTGTCCATGCTTCCAAATAGAATAACTTTTCTTTTATAGTATTTCCATGGGAAGGCACAATGATGCATGCCTGTTATCCCACAGACTCAGGAAGTGAAGGCAGAAGGGCAGCAAGTAAGAGACCAGAAGCAGCCTATGTAACTTAGCAAGATCCTGTCACAAGATAAAAGTTTTTAGAATGGGCCAGAGTGTAGCCTAATGGTAGAACACTTGAAAAGTACATGTGAGGCCCTGGAATCACCCTCAAATGCTGCAAAAAAACAAAACAAAACAAAACACTCTTAAATATAGACCTGCTACAGACTAGCTCAAATTTTGTTTTCCTGGGAATGTTTTTGTCTTTGCTTTTGAATTAACTTTTTGCTGTGTCTATAGAATTCCAGGTTGAAAATTGCTTTTATTTTTTAGTGTGTGTTTCCTGGGTTCATCTTTTCCTTAGAATCAGCTGTCCTATTTATTGTATGAAAATAATGTAGTTTTTCCCTTCTGTTGGCCTTTAATATTTCTGTCTTTGATTTTCAACAGTTTTACTATAACATGAGTCAGTGTGGCTGTCTCGTCATAATCTTACTTAGGTTTGCAGTGTTTCTTGAATCTGTGGATTCATGTCTTCCAACCCTTTTGGGCAGTTGTCAGCCATTTTGTTTTTCAAAATGTTACTTCTATATCTCTGTGTCTATCATTCATTTCTGACACCGCAGACACGCATTTATTAAGTCAAAATACCATAGCCTATAGTCCACTGTTCTGGCTATTTTTAAAATGCCCATCCTTTTTGTTTTGGAATCTCTATCTGCATATTTTATACTGACTGATCCTCAAGTTCGTAGATACTCCCTTCATACATGACTGATTCGTGATTTAATTAGTACAATGCTAATTTCATTTTCTCATCCCATAGTTTTCCTTGCCTTAGTTCCTCTAATTTCTAGATATCTTGCTAAATTCCCTATCTTGTCTCTCATTTTTTAACATCTTAGTCAGAGTTATTCTCTTATCCATATTCAAAAGATTATCTGAAAACCTCAGCACTTATGGTTCTGTCTCCAGCATCTGTTTCTTTCATTGGTCTGATGTCTTTGGCATGCCTGGTCATTCATTGCTGGTAGCATGCCATAAAAAAAATGGGTTTGAAAAAGTTGTAGGGGCTCTGCATGCTGTTTTCTTTCTCTTGGTGATATTTCTTCAGCTTCTAGCAGGAAGTCCAAGCATGAGTTGATCATGTTACTGCCAAGGTATCAAGGTGATCTTTAGAAAGATCTTTAGAAAGAAAACATGCTTTAGTCTTGCAAGAACATTTCTGCCTCCATTTTGGCTCCCCTCCTCGGGTGTGATCCTTTAGCATCCCTAACTAAATGCTGGCCCTGTTGACTTGAATCCCCAGTGTGATGAGTGCTATCCTCTTCCTAGCTCCTCTTCATCTTTGGCTGGATTCTCGGCCTCCCCAGAAGCTTCTGTCTCCCTGGTGTCTCTGCCTCTCATCCTGTCTTTCACTTCCAAGTCAGAAAACAGCTCAGGATGGAAACCAGCTTAGATTAACAGCCTCCATTCTTGTACTTCTTTCTGCAATCTTGGCCACCTGGGTCCTGGCTATCTAGATACTTAGATCCTCCATATTTGCTTTTCTTCACAGTCATAGGAGACTGATAAGTCTCTGTTGATTTCTCTGAGTCCTAGAGGAAAACTTCTGCCCAGATTCTCAAGCATAGGGGTTACCTCCCTGGGCTCCCTTGGAGTCTGCCAACTTTTAGTTGCTTTCATAACTATCAAAGACCTATTGTAATAATAGGATAGTTTGGGATGCTCCTGGTGGAAGGGGTGATCTAATAAAAACAAACTGCTCAGAATTAGATATTGGGGTCTACATTCCAAACCATGGCATTTGTTAGAATCCTGACTTTCTAAAGCCGACACAGCTGCTGGGCCTTCAGGCCAAGTCCTAGAAAGCTGAAGATAATATCTTTGCAGGGCTTGTGGCTTCATTTGCGGAACCCCTTGGCTGAGCCCCTCACTTAGTTGCATAAGCAGAAACCCAAAAGAAGTCTGTGATTCTCAAGAATGTCATCTGGTCTCTTGGCTGCTCTGCACAGCAGTTTTCCTCTGCAGAGAGTTTTGTTGCATGTTTCCCCCAGACAGGAAGCTCTGTCCACAGCCTCTTTCCAAGCAGCAAGTACAATTTCCCACATTGACAGTTTGGGATTGTGTGTTTGTTTGTTTGTTTGTTCCTTCAAGCTTCAGTGTAAGACATTTAAGGTGAGTTCAACTAGCAGGTTTGAAATGCAAAGGCTTAAAGTGGAGACGGAAGCTGAAGGAAATGGGTGGATCCCTCCCTCATGGCCTCGGTCTCCTCATCTGTCAGATGCAGGCGTCTGTCCAACCTTTGCACATCTTAGATGACATGTTTGAAACAGTCCACTCCCTCATTTCTACAGTCACCGTGATTGAGTTCCTTTGTCTAGACTGGAAATTCCCCAGCCCCTCTGCTTCCGGCACAGCCTCTCTTACTCTGGATAACTGAAAACTGGTTTCTCCCTTGCTCACTTTCTCCACCTGCTGCCCTTGGGCTATGTTCCCTCCAAAACTCGAGTGTTGAAATGTAATGCCCAATGGGACAGGAAATGAAGGACCAGAACATGCCACCACGTGGGTAAACCTTGAAAATACAAGGCTCAGACCAAACACCAACCACAAAATCGCAAAGGATTTATAGGAAAGGACAGGAAACTCCCTGGATGCAGGGAGGAAATTGGCGGGTTCCTGGGGCTGAGGATGAAGGTGCAGGGAGCTAAGGGATGAGGAGCTGCTTCTGCTCAGGAAACCCAAATGTGCTGCCACTGATCGTGGCGATGGACTCACAACTCGGGAGAGGCACGGGATGGTCCTTTTGAGTGTGTGTGGGGGGATTGGCCATGAATTATATCTCAGTAATGCCATTTTAAAAATTAAAAGGAAAAAGAATGAGGGAATGAAGGAATGTATCACGAATCAAGTTAATACAGGTTAATGGAGCATCTATATGGGATAAAACTGTCTGTCACTTAACTCTCCATACCTGGCAGGGCACGTCTCCTAGATTGTTGACTTATTTATATGACAAGTGTCACCAAGCTGAGCTTTGGGAACACTAAAGAAAGCAGAAATATCCTCTACCGTTACGGACGTAATTGCTTAGGGTAATAACCTGGTTCTGAATAAAGTATTATACAAAGAGCCTTTTATTATTATTACTATTATTATTATTATTATTAATTATTTTAATTGATTGTTGTTGTTGGGTGCTGTCGAATCGGTATCCGACTCATAGCGACCCTGTGAACAACAGACGAAACACTAGTGTCAGTGCTTCTCTGCTGTTTATAGGGTTTTCAATGGTGGATTGATTTTTGGGAATGGGTTGCCAGGTCCTTGTTCCATTAATTGTGTTAGTAGGCACAAAAGAAAAACATCTGAAGCCCCAGGAGAGAGCACAAGAATATTGTTTGTCCAGTCTAGACAAGGTCCGTGTGGTTAGGAAATTTCCATGCCATGGTGTTTTCAGTCACATCCTACCACTCTGAAAGCTGGAAGGAGAATTGATGCTTTTGAGTTACAGTGCCGGAGACAAATATTGAATATCCCACGGACTTCCAAAAGAAACAACAGATCTGTGCCAGAGGAAGTGTACCCAGAGTGCTCCTTGGAAGCAAGGATTACTAGACCTCGTCTTACTTAATTTGGACAAGTTTTCAGGAGGGACCAAGCCCTGGAGAAGGGCATCATGTTTGGAAGAGTGGCAGGTCAATGAAAAAAGGGAAGACCCTCCACTAGATGGTTTGACACAATGGCTGCAACAGTGGGCTTACACATACAAAAGATCATGTGCCTGGCACAGAGTCAGGGAGTGTTTCGTTCTGTTGTACATAGGGTTGTTAAACAAACAACAAAGACCCACCTGCTATGCAACATTGCCTGACCTGGCCTCCCCACATACTAGCTGTGCTTTTAGAGAAAGAAGAGCCACGTAGTTTGTGACTGGATACCTGTACCCTGCCACTGTTGGGGTCGTGGCCCTGCCTGGAGCTTTGAGAAACTCCCAGAGAGGTGGCCTGAACATCATTTTCTGATCCCAGCCTCCACATGCCTTCCCTTGCCCAGCAGCATGGACAGACAGCTTTAATTACGCCAGTCCTCCAGGACCCTCGCAGGCCTGCGCTGATGCATCTCATTTCTTTCTGCCATGGGCCCTTGATGCCTGGTGATACAGCTCAGCAGTGGATTGCCCTGGGAGGGGTTTTGAAAACTTCAGCTTGCAACCTCGCTGCAGGTATTGATGGAGCGGGGCCCATTTGGTCTCCTTTCTTAAAGACAGTGATTCAGAGCCTCAGAGCTCATGAAAATGGGAGCTGGCTGGGCTTGGATGGAAATTTCTATTTTCCCCATTTTCTGCAGCACGGCTTCCCCAGCCCCGCACTGGTGTGCAGAGCACTCTGGGCAGGTACCATTTGCAATCCTGCCCCAGCAACTTCCCTCCCTCACTGCTATCACCCTTACTATCAGCATTTATTAAGTCTTCACTACGTGTTATACCTTGCACTCAGCCCGGTGTGAGAATTCTCTCCTTTCCTCCCTCCAACAACCCTCTGAGGCTGGAAATGTTCTTATCTTCCTTCTACAGATGAAAGGGAAAAAGAAAAGGGAAAAAAAATCGGAGAGGGGAGGATAACTTTTCCAAGTCTTACACCTAATAAGTGGTAATACCCGGATTTCTACCCAGGCCTTCCGACTGTGATTTTAATCACCTCGCTCTTTCGCATGAGCAATACCAAATTACTTGTGATTTCCCCCATGTGCAATTTTCTCGTGCCTTTGGGCAGGAATGGATCTAGCTTTTGTGGGGCTGAAAGCGTATACGGTGTTGGAGGCCCTCTTCCAGGAAAAGGGACAAAAGCAAAGTCTTAATGAAAATTTAGATGCTAATGTGGATACATATTTCAAATAATATAAAGAAGTCATCCAATGACCTTTCAAAAGCTTTGAAAATCATGAAATTTGAAAAAATAAGAATTTCTATAATTTTCTGACTTACCTAATGAATAAGATTTTCCTCTCATTTTTTGTGATTGTATTTATTGACAGCTTCCTTCATATGCCAAAAATTTTGTGACGTCATTTTCTAAGAGGAGAATAAAAGAATAATTCAGCCTTTCCAGAAGTTGGTAGACTAAAACCTAAGACTGGCTGTTTTATTTTCTTTTAAATAAAGTTTTATTGGAACATAGTCATATTATTTATCTGTTGTCTATGGCTTTCTTATTCCAAATGAGAGAATGGAGTTCCTGGGACAGAAAAGGTATGCTCACAAAGTCTAAAACATTTACTATCTGGACCTTGTATATAAAAAGTTTGCCCCTTTTGCTCTAGGATGAATGTCTCCATGTTGTTGTTGTTATTGTTGTTGTTGTTGTTGTTGTTGTTAGGTGCCTTGGAGCCGGTATCCGACTCATAGCGACCCTATGTGCAACAGGTGAAACACTATTGTCAGTGCTTCTATGCTATTCATAAGGTTTTCAATGGCTGATTGTTTTTTGGGAGTGGGTTGCTAGGTCCTTCTCCCAAGCCTATAGCACCTGGTGTTCCCAGGTGGTCTCCCATCCAGGCCCGACCCATGAGAGACACTGTATAGTTGAATGTTGTATGAGTATTTAAATCTTCATTGATAGAAACTTAGCTTTGGCATTTTGTAATAATAGGATCAGTAACCATTTGTGGACTGAACTCCTATCCTAGGATTTACTTCCCGTCTTAAATTCCTTAAAACAATTCTATTTGCTGATGAATGAGATGAGGCAGAGAATCATGGAGTAACTTCTAAAGTTGCCCTTAGAAAGAAGACAAAGATCCAAACTCCAAACTCCATTCTTACGTCAATCCAAACCCATGTTTTTCATGGCAACATAGTGCCTCTAAAAGTGATCAAAGGGATAATGTCATTAGAGATCTATGCATCTTTTTTTCTTAAATCATTTGAAGATCAGCTACTCCAGGGAATTTCCAATGTGACTGCCCACAAGAGTCAGCTTGAACGTTCGTGACTGCTGGTCTGCATTCCTGGTGATCTTTACTCAATAAGTATTGAGCAGAATCTAGGAATGTGTATTGTAGCTACTATTGTAAAATATTATAAGCAAGCAAAATGCACATAAAACAATCATATATTTATTACCAACCTTAAAAACAAAACATGTCATGTAGAGTTCAAGCTCCCACTTACTGACCCTAATAACAATTTTCCCTCTCTAAAGGTGATAGCCTTTTTCCTGAATTTCGTGTGTACTGTCTCCATTTTTGTGTGCATACTGCTTCTGCAAATATGTATCTACACAATATACACTTTTTTGCACATTTAATTATTCAATACATTATCTAATTCTGCACATTCCTTCACAGTTTTCTTTAATTTTTTGTCTGGAGATTTTGATGTCTAATCATACTGATAAATGTAGTACCAGTTTCTTTGTTTTCATTGTTATATAATATTCTATTGTTTGAATTTATCACAGTTTGTCCAGGAAGTTTTTCTTGTTGAACAAGTAAAATATTTCCAAGTTTCCACTTCCACAATGTTGTAGTAGATGTAGTTGAACATATCCCCTTGTGTGCCTGTGGGATAATTTCTCTAGATTATATTCCAGGGAGTGGAAATTGAGCTACAGGATGGCAAATCTTTTTTTTTTCCTTCCAAAACTGCTCAGGTGCTTCTAATGGGCAGCCAAATTAAAGAACTATTGAGTCTGTGCCAATTCCAATCTGTTATATTTCATTGCTTCTCAAACTTCAGTGTGCAAATGAGTTTCCTGGCCGTCTTGTTAAAGTGCAGATTCTGATTCAATAAATGTGGAGTGAGGTGTGAGATTCTGAATTTATAACAAGCTCCCAGGTAATGCCAATGCGGGTGCACCATGGAACACATTTGGATGATCAAGTCCTAGGTGGATAAAAATGAAAGTTCATTCTCACAATACCGTTTACCAGGCGCTGACTATGGGTAAAGGGCAGAGAAGCCAGGGAAGAGTAAGAAGGGTAAACCCACATCCAATTTTGTCTTGGATAGTCCTAGTTTATGGCTGGTATGTCAATGAGCTACTTGAATGACAAATTGCATGGTCATCTTACATTGGCTACAACTTGTGTACCTTATGCTCTAACAGTCTGCAGCCATAGCCCTGTGGCATCCAATCCCATCAGATCGCGGAAGCTAAGCAGGGTCGGGCCTGGCTAGTACTTGGATAGGATACTTCCTGGGAACACCAGGTACTGTAGGCTTGGGAGATGGACCAAGCAACCCACTCCCAAAAATCAATCAGCCATTGAAAACCCTGTGCACAGCTGAGAAGCACTGACAATAATGTTTCATCTGTTGTACGCAGGGTCGCTATGAGTTGGATACCGACTCGATGCCACCTAACAACAACAATGCTCTAATAGGAAAGTTTAAGAAATCAGTACCTTTGTCGAAGGCAAATTCTCTATCCCACAAACGAAGTTCCAACACCAGGATTGGCTTCCACTTCTACGTCTTCGTCAGAGTAAAACTAGAAGCCCCAGGTGTTTTTCTCACCAAGGTAATGATATCCATTTCAAGTGGTGAGAGAGCAAGAGGGAAATCTGGAATCCTTTCTTATTTCACAATCTTTTTTCCCTTCCATGATAGTATTGAGCTACTTGCTTTTATACCAAGTGATACCACCACATGGGGGAATACAAATCCCACATCCAAACAGCTACAACCTACAGGGTCATGAAATGCCAATGAAGACATACTGTCATTTCGATTTGGACCGCAATAGTTAGGATGGAACAGTTTTGAAAAGGCGGCAGACCCATCTGCAGTGCACCCCTCCCTGATCAGGCTGCTTCGTGGGCAAATTTTGATTATAACCTCAAGAGGTTGTTTCCTAAGCCAACATAGAGAGCAATCAGCGGAGAGAACAAAGGAGGGAAATCGCATAGCCTTCATTTCAACTCCCCATCCCACAAAGTGGGAATGCATGTCTCACTCTGGCAAGGTGCTGACCCTTGCCTTTTCTGGATGTGGCACAACAGGCTGCCGTGGACAAGCCATGTAGCCTTGGGAGAGCCGAGTGCTTTACCAGGCTCCCAGCTCGGTGGACTCTAGAGGTGCTGCATGAAAGCCAAAGGGAAGGTGGACAATGCAAAGGAGAGATCACATTAAACTTTTTGAACTGTGAGCTTATGGGGGGTGTTGTACAGGGGGTGTGGTAGCCCACAGAAAGCCTTTACCTACAGCTACACTGGAGGGAGGAATTCCCTCCCTCCCCCCAAATTTTCACCGAGATGTCTCCAAGCTGTGCCACTTTTAAGTCCCTCTGTAGTGGGCTGGGCTGTCTTAGGGTGGACCTCTCTCCCTCGCAAGTGGGCTTCCTACCGGAGGGGCCATTTCTCACTCTGCAGTGGGCTTACTTACCAGACTGCCGTGCAGCTCCCTGGCAGCCTTGCGCAGCTGCACTACGGACAGGTTTCTCCCTCTTCTGCTCTGCTCTGCTCTGTTGCATTCCACTCTGTTTTCCTCTCTAACTTGTTGTTCTGCCAGCTGCCACCTGTCTGCCAGCCTGTCGTGCTGTGGGGGCTTGCATGTTGCTGTGAGGCTGAAAGCTATGCCACTGGTATTTCAGATACCCCAGGGCCACTCATACTGGACATGTTTCAGCTGAGCTTCCAGACCAAGGTAGACTAGGGAGAAGGACCCGGCAGCCCCCTCCTGAAACAATCAGCCATTGAAAATACCATGAATAGCAGAGAAACACTGTCAGATATAGAGCTGGAAAATGAACCCCCCAGGCTGGAAGGCATTCAAGAAACAACTGGGGAAGAATCACCCCGTCAAAGTAGTTGTTGTTGTTGTTGTTAGATGTCATCGAGTCAGGTCCGATTCATAGTGACCCTCATAGGGTTTTCAATGGCTGACTGTTTTTCAGGATTGCTTCAGGAGTGGATTGTCACATTCTTCTCTCACCTTCAAAGTAGAGTTAATCTTAATAATGGGAATGGAGTAAAGCCCCTAGGACCTCCTTCTGCTGATGTGGCATGACTCAAAATGAGAAGAAACAGTGACTGCAACCATGGTGACAAACATTTAAAAAGATTGTGTGCCTGGAACATTGTTGGGAAGTGTTTCATTCTGCTGTGGTTAAGGTCACTGGGTTGAATTCAACTCCACAGCACTTAACAACAACAGCCTGTTGTTTACTATATAGATAGACTGATAGATGTTGTTAGGTGCCTTCGAGTCATTGTCCGACTCATAGCAACCCTACGTGCGATAGGTGAAACAGTATTATCAGTGCTTCTCTGCTCTTCATAGGGTTTTCAATGGCTGATTGTTTTTTGGGAGTGGGTTATCGGGTCCTTCTCCCAGATAGATTATATCTATATCTATATCCCACTCAATTGAGAGTTTGTGACTCTCCTTCCCCTCCCACAAGTAGCAAACGTTGATACATTGCAGTAAGCATACCCAGACCAAGGTAGACTAGGGAGAAGGACCCGGCAGCCCCCTCCTGAAACAATCAGCCATTGAAAACACCATGAATAGCAGAGAAACACTGTCTTTTCTTCCCACTCTAATGCCATGGTTGCGGGGTCAAGCTCCCCCACCCATGCCATGTGTTCTGTGTCGGGTCCAGTCCGTGCCCATTCTGGAGGAATCACTTAAGAACAAGACCAGAAAAACATTCTTTGTGAAAAGGACCAGGGCAAAACAGATGGAAACCAGTACTGCCAGAAAGCCAAGAGAATTTCTCAATGGCAGACAGTGTGAATTTACAGAGCTTTGCCCCCCAAACGGTGCATATACCAGCTGCCAACTATATCTGGTTATAAAAATTGAACTTGTCATAAAGGCATCTTAGCTTTTACTGTGTTCCAGCTGACCTTTATTAACTTAGAAAAATGTAGAACGTTATAACTAGATAGTATAGGTTTATCAATGTGCACAACCTGCTGGATAAGAATTAATCATCTTATTTTTTCAAGCATGTCGGGTACAAATACAAAATTTCAAAGTAAGCGTAATAGCACCTAAGTCCCTTTATGTAATAATTATTGGCTTCTTGTTTATAAGCAGGCCTGAAAGTAATGTCTCTTTTTAATTAGTTTCCCGATGACTTTCTTTCTCTTTTTTAATTAAACAAGGCCACAGACAAACTTTTGAAGCTAAAGACGGTTTAATGGATATGATCTGTCTGGCTTGCTCTTCCTGACTGTATTCATTAGACGTGAATCAATGAAAATTGATAAACTAGTGATGGAAAGAAAAGGAATGTATTTGTAGTCATTATAGAGGACTGGAGACAATAATAAAATGAAATGTTGTTATATTGAGATATAAACCCAACCCACGGAATTGTTCAATATGAGAATAACTGGATACATTTCATTACTGCGATAGGGGCCGCTCAGAAGCGGAAGCCAATAATTATAAGTCTCGAGCACAGGTTTATGCTGACTATACAGTTCAATACGTTAATTGACAATAAATCCCGCCTGCCTCTAAAAGGCACTTGACTAGTCGTTTCCAAGATGGTCATGATTTTTTATGATGCGGAACTTTTAATTTACAGGGATGGTAAAAATAGACTTACTTTCAGCCACTTGGGTTTGATTTAATTACCTAATCAACTATAAATCATCTACTATTGAAAAAGTAATTTAACACAGATGATAGTTGGCTGTCATATTTTTGGGTTACTGCTGGGGAAAGTGTGCCAAGTGGAGAGGAAAGAGCCCGTGGTAAATCTTCTACAATTTTCTCCGGATCTGGAGCAAGGAGTCAGTAGAGTTGAAATCTGCCGGGTTGGCTCCGCCTTTGAAAACACTCAATTAGCATTTTACCTGCTTGTTACCTCATCAGATGTACCTTGGAGAGGAGCAAGGGTGTCATCATAGCTGATAAAATTGGGGCTTGATTATTTCTTAGCATGTTCCTAGCTTCTCTACGCTGTCATATCATCCCTAGTGGCAAGTTTGATGTGAATCTAAAGTGGTAGCTGAGATTAACTATGGAGAATAGAGACTCAGCTCAGCAGAGCCTGCTAGATTAAATGCCTGATTGATAGACAGTGGTTATTTATGATCAGAGAAGACAGGCGTGGTTTCTTGGAATAATTGGAGGCTCAGAAGCCCCGGTGTCAGAAAGCCGGCTAGAACATCTCTTTCCAGGCTCTGTTAGACAGCATAGACACTCCCCTTTCCTATCTGCCTCTCCAGGAAATCAAAGTCTTGCAGCCCCGTGGTGACGATATGCTAATCACAAGCCATTCGCTTCTAAGTCAACCTCCCCTTGTCACCTTGCTGTTCAAAACTTTCCTATGGTTTCATAATGTTCAGGAAAAATTTTAGGCAAAAATCTCTTCGGGGCATTTCCTCTCCTGGACACTTTGTCAATGCGAAACCCATGCTCTCTGTCTGTTTCCAAACCTTCTGAAGGACTTTCGATGTCTGCAAGATTATGATTTATTGGTTGGATGGATGGATGGATGGAAGGATGGAGAAGTGGGTGAATAGATGGAAAAATAAATCAATTAATGAAAAAGCTCCTCTTCCATTTCCTTGGGGTATCCAGCAATTGTCCCCAAAGTGTCTCCCTTGATCTGAATCATTTTCCACCTGCACCTCTGACCTGCCGGTGTCTGAAGCAAACTTACTCACCAGGCACTGAAGTGGCCATGCCCTTTGGCAAAGTTCAGCCTTGCTTATGGTTCTGGCCCGCTATCTTAGTTTAGCTTCTGGAGGTCTCTGAGACCCTGGTGGTAGACGCTGTTGTCTTTGATCCTTGATCCATATTATAGTTAATTATCTCTCTTTGGTAACTGAGCATGGGATTTCTTGCTTCTCTTTTTCTCTTTTTTTTTCCTGGTTTGGTTTTCTGTATTTTCTTTGTAGTCCACCCTTAATGCCTACCCTTTCACTATAGAGGGCTGCAATTTTTGGCTCACCAGTAAGGCCAATATGAGTTATAGGTGCTGAGCTGAGTCAGTTGATAGAACTTCATCTTCTAAACAAGACTTTCCCTCAAGGCTGGTGCTGATCTCTGGGATTAATTTTTCCCAAACTTCTCATTAGTTTTGCAATAAAAAAGTGCATTATGCAAAAAAGTTAATTTTTGAAGCTGTATAATGGATACAATGGGTTCATTCTTCTATCTCATTTGCATGACTACATGGGATTTATTCTTTTAACTGGTTAAGCTCCATATATTAAAATGAGCAAGGATGTGAAACTCTTGATACCTAAAATATATGTGTGCATTTATGTCTACTGTTGAAAGAAAGAAGTAATAACTCAATTATTTCAAACAGAAATATTATCCAAAGTATAATTATTTTCACTTCTACATACTTTACCCCAGTCCTTGAGTATTAACCCATACTTTTACAGAATGACAGTAATAGGGGAGGGTCATTTTGTGTTCTGCTTTGCTCATTTTATAGTTGATCAAAACTTTTCCATATTCCCACCCAGTTTTCATAATGACAATTTTAAATATTTGCATAATGTCCTCTCACGCTGATGTATCATCATTTAGTCTATCATTCCCCTATGGATGGATATTTCTATTATCTCTTTGCTACTGTTGTCATTGGAGATAATGCTGAAAAGACTAACAAAAGATATTGCGTATAGAAAATCTGATTAAAGTTTTGTCCATTTCTCCTTCTCTGAACAGTATTCAATTATCTCAGAACTCACATGTCCTTAATTTCTGTCTTGATTTTCCTTTTTTTTTTTCATTGTTTTTATTCTTATGGGTCACCTCCCTTACTAGCTTGTAATCTATCCTTCTCTTACTTGAACCTTAACACACATACTGGAATCTGATTACACACAGATATGGTGTAGACCAATCTGAATTCTAGGCTCTATCCCACCACTTAATGGCTGTGACTACTCAACAAGGTGACTGTTTCTAGCCTCAGTGTCCTCATCTGCAAAATGGGAATTGTACCTACACCACAGGTTTATTGTAGAGCAAACGTTAAGGAAACTTTTACTGTGACTCTTAATATTCTTGTTATTATTGTGCTTGAGCAGCTTAAAAAATTTAACTCGTTAGCCAGGAGCAGGGATGAATGCCTTTAATCCTAGCAACTCAGGAGCTAGAGGCAGGAGGATTATGAGTTCAAGTCCAGAGGCAGCCTGCATAACTTAGCAAGACCCTGACTTAAAAAATTAAAAGTGGGCTTGGAGTGCAGTCCAGCGGTAGAGCACTTGCAAAGTATGTGCAAGGCCTGGATTCAACCACCAGGTACCACAAAAAGAATTAAAAAGAAATTAAAATAAAAATTTGGCTCAGATCAAGTAGGACTAGGTTCATAGACTGGAATGGAGAATTTTTTTTCTTTTTTCCTTTTCTTCTTTGTTTTTTTTGCTTGTTTGGTTTTTGTTTTGCTTTTAGTACTCAGGGATTGAACTCAGGGTTTCACACATGCTTTTGTAGACATTTTAACACTGAGCTCAACTTCCAGCCCATTTTTTACCTTTTATCTTGAGACAGTGTCTTGATAAGTTATGCAGGCTGCCTCTGGCCTCAAACTCCAGGTCCTCCTGCCTCCTCCTCTGGGCTGGCATTATAAGCATGCGTCCCCGCACCCAGCGCTGGAGAATCGTTTTTGTTTTGGTTATTTCCTAGCTGTCTTCTTCCCATTTTCCCATTTACCAGTAAATGACCATAGAGCCCTGCTGGTAATATACCATTTTAGGACATCCATATTTAGCTACCTTTCTCTGAGATGTCTTTCCATGTTACAGTATAAAATTCATAAGAATATTTTTTAAATAACTTTCCATTGTTTATCTAATGAATGGGTATTCCATATTTTTCAGGATCATGATGATTCATAGAGAAGGTTTTTGAGGTTTTCACTGTCCTAAATAACACCATGGTCAGTAGCTTTCAGTGGAAATCATTTTCCTCAAACGCGGATTATTGTCTTAGGACAAATGCCTGCATTTGGAATGACTGTGGCAGACAATTTAAGCATTTTTAACTTGGCTCATTTTTAAATCATGCTTTTCTAAATCATTGTACCCCTGTTTTAGAGCCACTGAGCCTTCTTTGGTTCAGCAATATTTTGATACAGGAAAGAGAATAAAGAATTTTTAAAACCCAGCTGCTTCAACGAGACAAGACACATGTTCTCGGACATGTCTGTTGTGTTTATGTTTCCTTTCCCATTCTGTCATTTCAGACTGTGCCTGTGTGTCAAATAACCAAATATACATAGTTTCCATAGGAAAAATGTTGCAGATCCTACCTGTTGTTGTTAGGTGCTGTCACATCAGGTCCGACTCATAGTGACCCTCACGGGATGTTCAATGGCTGATTATTTTGGGATTGCTTCAAGAATGGATTGCCACATCCTTTTTCTGTTTTTGTGGTGCTGGGGATCAAACATGAGTCCTCAGAAAGTATGGAATAGCTCTCTACCAATTGAGCTAAACCCCGGCCCAGATTCTACTTAGTGACATATAAATAAAGACTCAAAAATTAACTTGGTATGTTAGGTGACAATAGGGGAAAAACTAAAAGGACATTGGCTTTACAAAAAACTACATACATTGGGCTAAAATGTGTTAAATCTGGCTTCTATTCAGTCTGATTTTGTCTTCCTTTGTGCATCTCACCAATGTCAGGCAAACAGTAATTGCTTACATTATTTTCTCTATTTAAACTTTTGGCTCATGAAAAATGTTTGCTTGTGGTGGCTGTTGAGAAATAGTAAATTTCCTTTATTCTCGTTTATGAAGTTGCTCTAAACTAAAATGTCAAACTATGAGATTGTCTAAGTTTAGAACTTCTTCCAACATCCTCTACATCCTGAAATGCCGTGCCTGTCTCTCCCTCTCCCTCTCTCCTACCCCCTCCCTCTCCCTCTCCCCCTCCTTGTCCCTCTCCTCCCTATCAGGCGCATCTCTCCTGTCAAATGTTTATTCACCTTTGCTAATGAGTAGCTAATGGATTCTGGCATCATTGGAGAGGGCTGTTGGATGGCGGAATGGCCTGGTGTGCTGCGATCGTGCATATGGGGTCCTCAAATCCAGCCCCAAAGCTATTTCCTAGTTTCTCAAATAGCTTCCTGGAGCACAGAGTGTTTAGCAATACAGCTCTATTTTGCAAACCTCCGATCTGCCACTTTCTCTGGCTACATCCTCCCCTCTTGGAATTGACAACGTGTTGACTCTGAGTCATAATGGTAACTTCCTCACAAACAGCTGATGTTGTGAAATTAACAAAGATGAGAACTCCCAACAGTTGAAGCCAAGAAATGAATTATAAAAATGTACTTCAGTCACAATACCAGAGAGAATCCGGTTATGAATTAGTAACAGATGGGAAAATACTATTCACTTCCAGTTTTACATAAATGTCTATAATGCTTGTTCTGATCATAAGTTTTTATTTCTTCCAGAGCTTCATTATGATTCTAGCAAGATTCACCATTAAAAAAATAATTAAAAAGCGTGGGGTGGGTAAGAGGCAATTTCTCTCTCTTCCCTCTCTGCTTGTTAAGTAAAAACAAGTAAATAATTCAGGTGAAAGATACACATATCATTTCATTGCTTACTTTTTGTTTTACGAAATAAATTATTATTCATTCCCCTAAGCCACGTAGTCAAGAGTTTGTACTTTATTTTTTTTTTTTAGATTGACATCTGTGAAAGAGACGTGTTAATTAATGGAGTCTCTAACCTTTTTTTCTCATACAATTTTTGAGCGTAGAAATCCTTACTGTTTGCAGAAAACTCGTTTTAAAACTGTCTCTCTCAACACTTCAACTTAATACTAGTATCAAGCACAAAACATAAAAATTCTTAGATCTCCATCAGCGGCCTCCTTCTTTGGGAAAGCACCACTCACGTTTGGGCTCCCTGGCTGCCATCTTTCCTGGCACACTTGCCAACCTTCCTGAGTTGCCTGGGATCAAGGTTGAAGCCCTGAGCCTCCATGTTCCTCATTTCCAACATGCTGAGCCCTACGGACTCAGCTCTCCACTTCTAGTCTTGGACTCTCCTATCCTGCATGTGGGATCTCGTTTCCCAAGGGGCGTTCAAGAGCCGAGGATACAACCTTGAACTGCGGAGAATCAGTTCCCATGATATAACCTTGAACTGTGGAGAATCAGTTCTGCAGCCAATGAAACTTGACTAAAGGAAGCAGGCTCTAAAAGGAGCTGGGGAAATGAAGTCCTCCTCCTTTCACCCTAATGGAGACTCTTTATAGGTGTAATTTCTCTTTTGCAATATTTTCTGAGAAAATTCTGTCTGCAAAGCCACCAAGCTTGCTGAGGAGACCTGATGTGCCTCTGTACCATTTGCTAGGAAGTGAGGCCAGCCGTGAAATGCAATACCTGTCTCATTTGCTTTCTGCACACACATTGTCCCCCCGACTCTCCTGGTCATGGACATTCAACTCTCAAGAAAACTGTCGGTACGTTAATCCTTGCCTCAAGCTCTGCTTTCTACACATGCAAGCATCTACTTTGGACAACATACCCAGTAGTACTGGCCCTTTTCACTCTTTAAAGTTATATGGTCGATTTCTCTCTGGAAGAGAAAATTTTGGGAAAAATAAACTGGAATGTAGAAGTTTGAATTGTTGTTGTTGTTAGGTGCCGTCTAGTCGGTATCCAACTCATAGCGATCTTCATAGAGTTTTCAATGGCTGACTGTTTCGGGATTGCCTTGGGAGTGTATTGCCAGGCCCTTGCTCCCATTTTTGTGGTGCTGGGAATTGAACCCGGGACCTCAGAGACTGCAGCGCAGTGCTCTACCAACTGAGCTAAATCCCAGCCCAGAAGTTTGAATAGAGGCGCTAAAAGCATTCATCGAGGTCATAACCCCAGTGCTCATGAATGTGACCTGATTTGGAAATATTTGCAGATGGAACTAGGGAGCTTAAGAGAAGATAATGCTAGACGTAAGGTAGACTCTTAATCCAATGATGAGTGTCCTGATAAGAAGTAGAGAGGGAGACACAGAAATACAGCAGAGGAGCTTGTGAAGATCAAGAAACACTTATTAATTCATAGACAAAGAAAGACTGCTCTGCAGTCTGACTCCCAGTATTTTATCAGCCATGTGAATGCTTTGCCCTCAGACCCCCTTCACTGCTGCTTTCCAGCTCCTCTGCAGGACCAGAATAGAGTCTCCAAGCACAGGTCACTCTTCAACCTGGCCAACTCCTATTGATCCCTCAGGAACCGCCTCCACTGTCACATCTTCTGTGCTGTCTTCCTGCTTTTCCCAATCATCACACGCTCCTTTCTTTGTGCTCCTCAAGTACCCAATATCTTTTTTCTTACAGAACTTCCCACCCCCATGCTACAATTGTCAATTTAGTTTTCTACTTCTTCCACTAAACCGACACGCATTTTTATGTTCAAGATGGCCCGTGCATGCCAATATAAAAGAAATGGTGCAGGGATTCTGTGCGCTGCTCGAAAACAATTCCAAGTCCAGAAATCATATTCCTCTCCTATCTTTTGCTTTCTAACTAAGCTGCTTACTCCCCATAGCCAATCCTCCTTCCTAAAGGCAACACTTTATTTGTGAAAATGCTTTTTTTTTTCCTAAAGAAAAGGAGGATACGGGCATTATTTTAGGGAGTGCTTCTAAAGAGCCATAACAAGTCCATTTAAATCTTTTATTTGGTATTAACTAGATATTTTATCATATGTGAGCAGGGAGTTTCTGGTTCACTGGTCTTTATTGCTTCCTTGAATGCACTGCCGCCTTTTCCATAGTTTGACTCCATATAATCCCCGAGCCTTTTTTCCTTCCCGTTTTAACTCCTTCGGCATGCCCCTCCTAACCCTTCCTGTTCCTGTCTCTCCGGACTCGCCATTCAGTTGTCATCTTGAATGAGGACATGCTTTGAATTTGCGGCGAATTTAGCCTTTGAAATAGGACTGGAACGATACGAGTATCTCAGCTTGTTTCGCTCTTCGCCAGAAATCCTCGTCCCAAGTGCCTCCCCCCCGGATGCTGAGTGACCCAAGGGTGCCCTATTCTGCAGTGCTGAGATGGGCAGTAGGGTGACGTTGGGAGGAGCACTCATCGCTGATCCTCTCATAATCAAGTGACGGCTCTCCGGGTCCCTTCTGAATTACCACTGCAGGACACAGGAAATCTTCCTGGTCATTTCCCAGCTGGTCTCCTGCCCTCTTTTCTCCATCTTCTTCCCTCCACCTGCTCCTGTGAGGAGCAGGAGCGCGCATTCCCCCCTCTGCCCTGCCTCCTGTGACTGCACCCCATGCCTTCACCCCAGAGAACTTCTTTAGACCTGTCCCTGTAGGTCTGGATGTCCTGTCCTTTCTGAATGCAATGACCTTTTTTCTCTTTCTACACCTGGCAGACTCACCTTTTAGCATTCAGGGGGCATCCTGCGTTTGCCACTAAGCCTGGCTTCTTGGAGCACATTTTTTCCTACCCTGAGAAAATCTATTGAGATGTAACTCCATTCTCTGTTTTCTTTACTCTAGAAAGCTCCACTAAAGGGGATGCACTTTTTTTCTTTCCTGTCACAAGACAGCAGCTGAGGTTTTCTATTCTGAGTGCTGGTTGCTGGCCTGCACGAAGGCAGGATGATGGCAGGGCAGCTATCCTTGAGGTACCACCAAGCACACTTTCTAAACACTGCCTTAAATCATTTTGAGCAGAGCTATGGCTTGCAAAAGTTGTCCAAAGAGACATATACATGGGAGTGAAGGCTGGGAAGAGATGGTTGCTAATCCCAGGAGTACCTGGGGGGAGGGGTGTTTTGGATAAAGCAAAGCCTGGTTTGAGTATTTGGTAATGCAGAGAAAATAGTGTCAGGAGAGGGGCACACTTGCATGTGAGCTGGAAGAGGCAGGGGCTGGGGTTCAGCCTAGTTGGTAGAGTGCTGCTCTAAGCTCTCTGAGGCTTAAGTTCGATCCCCAGTACCGCAAAAGTGGGAGAAGGACCACGTAGCCCACTCCCCAAACAATTCCAAAAGAAACAGCCATCAAAAACCCTATGGATAACAGAGAAGCACTGACATAGTGCTGGGCACAGTACAATGTCAGGGAGTATTTCCTTGTTTTGAACATAGGGTTGCTATGAGTGGGACCCGACTTGACAGCATCTAACAACAACAACATCTCAGAAAAGGGTGGTAACACTCGCAGACTGGACTGGAGCATCAGACTTTGGGTTCCAGATCCACTTGTCAGTCTGAAGGCTCTACTGCTAGTCGTTAAGTTCGCCTCCCCTTGTGAAGCCAGGGCTCACAAGGGCTCTGGGCCTCTCTGTGGCCACATCTGGTTTCATGGGAGCACTGTGCAGAGAGATCAGCCTCCACCCATGTGACAAAGGATCCAGGATAGCTGCAGCCCCTCTCCCTATGTGAGGACACCACATGGATTTCTGTGGTGTCCCACCCAGGTCCATCCCCTAACCAAATTCCCTCATCACCTCAGAAGGCAGTGGAGTCGTTAGAAACTTAATTGTCAGCCTGGGAGTTTTCTAAGCCTTCTGCCTCTTGGTCATTTGCTTCTCCCCACAATGGGCAGTAAAGCCCCCTGGCCCTCATGGGTAGAAGACTACCGCCTCCCTTAGAAGGTTCAATCTTTGGCTAACCTTGTGGAGCCCACTCCTGAAACAATCAGCCACTGAAAACCCTATGAATAGCAGAGAAGCACTGTCAGATATAGTGCTAGAAAATGAGTCCCCCAGACTAGAAGGCATTCAAGAAATGCATAGAGAAGAATTGCCTCCTCAAAGTAGAGTCCACTGTAATGATGGGAATGGAGTGAAGCCCCTGGGACCTCCTTTTGCTGATGTGGCACAACTCAAGGTGAGAAGGAATATAGTGGCTGCAAAAATGGGCTCAAACATAAAAAGATCATATGCACGGCACCATGTTGGGGAGTGTTTTCTTAGGTTGTACATAGGCTCACTATGAGTTGGACCTGACTCAAAAGCACCTAATGAGAATTCATGGTTCTAGGACCTCCAAACCCCTTGGCTCCTCAGCCCACCTCACTGCGTCGGCTCCAGGCTTCTTCTGTACCTGGCTCTTTCCTTTGCCTTTTTTCTAAGGAAGCTCTAAACCCCACATGCTTGGGGCTTATGGTTTTCCTCAAAGCTAATTAGAGCTGTAAAGATGTCATTCGGTGTACAGGGGTGGGGGGAGAAAGGAGATTGAGGCTTGGGCATAGTCAGTACCAGGCTACCCAGGGAGGAAGCAGCACCACCAGGGCTTGAGAGCTGGCATTTCTTTTCCCTCCACTGGAGCTGCTCTGTGGAACCCGGGAGAAGCTGGTAGCAGAAGACCAAGTAATGTCCCAACGAAGGAAAGGAGAAAAGCCAGTGGAGATGAGGGTTGGGGTGGAATAAAGAACTTCCTCCTTCAAGAGGTCTCTTTGGTACAGATAGGAAAGAGCAAAAGAACACTACCCTTGGTGTGCTCGGCTGTGGTTGTTGTTGTTAGGTGCTGTTGAGTGGTGTCTGACTCATAGCAACCCTCATTGTTGTTGTTGTTGTTAGGTGCCGTCGAGTCGGTATCCGACTCATAGCGACCCTCATAGGGTTTTCAATGGCTGACTGTTTCGGGATTG
>VMDO01029541.1:0-22506 GCA_007922755.1 Pedetes capensis | reverse complement strand
GATATATATAGCTATATATTCTGCAGCCCGTGATGTTTCAGCTAATAATTTTCAACTTCAAAATGATGCAAAAACCCATATGACTCTTTTGTTTTACACTCTTGGTACAGCATTCAATAGATTAAATGAGATATTTGCCACTTGGGTTTGTGCTACATGATTTTGCTCAAGTGTAGGCCAGTGTTCTTAGCACCTTTAAGACAGGTTAGGCTAAGCTCTAATGTTCAATAGATTGGGTATATTAACTGCATTTTAAACTTTCATAAATGATAGGTCTTATGATATAGCCCCATCATAAATCAAGGAGCATCTGTATATATACACACGTGTGTGTTTTTATGTGTGTGCATGGAGAGAGAGGAGAGAGGAAAAAGAGCGAGACAGAGACAGAGAGGGAAGGCCAACTGCTAAGTCTGAATTCCATAAGACAAATGAGGAGACAGAGTGTACAGGGCTGGAAACTCAAGTAAGATTTCCATGGTGCAGAACTCCTTAGGGAAACTTCAGTCTTTTCTCTTGAGGTCTTCAACAGGTTGGATGAGACCCACTCACATCTAAAGCGCAATATCCTTTACTTTAAGTCAACTCATTTCAATATTAATAACATCTAAAATAATAAAATAATGCTACAGCAACACCGAGACTGGTGATTAACCAAACAATGGGTCACCACAGCCTAAACAATCTATCACATAAAATTAATCATCACAGTTGGGACTGAAACTCAGGTTAGACTCAGATATCTTTGCTTTAGCACTTTATTATGCTGCTGCCACCCTGAGGACAAGGTGCAGCTTAGGAAATAGTTGGAGAATAAGTAAATGCACCTATATTGAAATAGTCTTCTGGAACTTGGAAGGGACTTTGGAAAGAAGTAATAAATTTAGCACTGTGTGTTTTATACATTGACAATTTAAAAAATAAAAACACAATAGGTATAAAAATAATTGTGTACATATTGGTGACAAAATGAGAGTAACAAATAACTATTAGGAACATAACAAACTAAGAAGTGAAACCTACTATAGATGCTCTGATTCCAGACATAATAAGAAAGTAGTGAATCCAGTAAGAAAAATAAACAGAAGTAACAACAAAGGAAAGTTACTACATGACTCTTAGAAATACCCTAGTCAGTAAAGCTCTATAAACGTTTCTGTGAGCATCAAGGATTGATTCTACTTAGGCTCCCCGCAAAAATCACTGTTGATAAGATACAAAAGATCAGATGGGTACTTACTGGCTGCTTTGAAACATAACTTTCCAGCAAAATGCAAACGCATCAGTTGACAAAGCTTGTGTACTGCTATTCAATCCTATCAAAGATCTCTAGGAAACAAAGAAAGGATAAATGGAATATTAGCCCTGGAGGAGACACCTTGAGTGACAAAGGGTATTGTCAACTCAAATCAATGGAGACAGTAGATCACAGAGACCCCAAATGCCTGTGCCAAATATTCTTTCTGATCTGTTTGAGTACAGGAACTCAGGGGAGCATGTGAAAAGAATTTCAAGTAAATGTATCATTAAAAGTATTATACTGGCAGATGGCTTATGTTAAAAAAAATTGGCCATGACTCACAGAACTACAAAGATGCACGAGTCAAACTTTCTCCTTTTACTGGGTTCCAAATTTAAATGGGAAATTTATTGCCCTTTTCTTATCCCTTCCCCATATTAATGCCACAAATAAAAGAAATGTTGCTTTCTTATTAATTGAGGTCAATAAAACACTGCGTCCTACTTATGTCAATGTCTACAGCATCTTAAGTCAAACCATAGAAGTAGAGACAAAGTGGTTCCTTGCATAATTATCACTGCTTCATCCTTGTATCAGAGACAATCTAGGAGTAAAACAGGCAGATATTCTGGCCGAGCTAAAACCAAGCCATGGCAACAATCCAGAGATACAAAATGAGATTAGTGCCAGCCAAGGAGCCCAGCAACAAATGTCTGGGCTCTGATAAGAGGAAATTTTATAAACTTACTGTGTCTACTAATTATTTTTCCTCCTCAAGTGTTTTATCTCTTTTCATTAAAACTTGTGTTGTGATAATTAATTAGCAAAGATTGTGTTCCTAATCTCTATCATCTCTATTGGTAAATTGAGAGAAATTATTAGAATGATCAAGGGAGAAACCGCTCCCTTATTGTACCTCTTCTGTGATTTTATGGGGATAACATACCTGTGAGACAGTATTTCCACCATTACTAACAATATATTTCACATATCTATTTCTCTACATTTCAAGGATTGGTATCCACAGCAAATATTTCAAGGCATGCCAGCCTTAATGTTCTATTTAGAAATACACCTCACAACATCATAGTCTTTCATCTTTACCCAACCATCTTCTACTTTATTATAAAATCTTCCTCCTGACTTCCCTAGCACTATTAAAGACGTCTCCAACTTTTCATTCCATTAGTCACAAATATTCAGTTCATTCATCATGGCTTATACTTCTCCCTCTACCAAATCCAAGGTGTCTTCCAGTTTCATTGGTTCCACCTCTTCAATGCCTCTTATATCTGCACCTTAAGATCACTATCATTCTCATTTGGAAAGTATCAGGGTATGGATGTCTAATTAAAGAGCCATTCTTTTCATTAACACTTGTTGTTGTTGTTAGGTTCCACTGAGTGAAGTCAGACTGAGAGCAACTCTATGTATTATAGAAAGAAACACTCCCTGACATTGTACCATGCCCAACACTATGTCAGTGCTTCTCTGTTATTCATATGTTTTTCAATGGCTACTTGTTTTGGGATTGTTTCACGAGTAGGATCCCAGGTCCTTCTCCCATTTTTGGGGGTGCTGGTGATCAAACCCAGGGCCTTAGTAGGCACAGAGCAACATACTTCCAACTCAGCTAAATCCCAGCCCCAACATTAACATTAGTCGATTATTTAAATTAACTAAATACTTGTATAATATGAAAGAAATAGAATCAGTTTAACATTGTTTTATAAGACTGGATGTTTATAAATATATGTATATGTTCTATTCATTTTTCATGTTTAATGAAAATACACTAGAACCTTGGCACAAGAACTTCTCTGTGCTCAAATATTTCTGTCCTTCACCAATATTTTTGAGAGAATTCTGGTTTAATACTCAAGCACCTGCTTGGCATTTGACCACAATGCTGAAATATGCATGAGATTCCATGCTTACCTGTGGTGTTTGCAGGTGAAAAAAGGGGAAAATGTCACTTTGTGCATTGGTTTCAAAGCAGCAAACACCTGTCCTGCTGGTGTGTTCATGATCTCGTGGGTTTTTTACATGTATGCACATACATATACCATATATTCTTCATGGAACTCAAGAAACCATCTAGTACCACAAGTGAAGGAAAGAGGAAAAGAGTAGGAACAATTGAACTTTAAAAAGAACTTAGACCCAGGCACTGTGGCTCACACCTGTAGCCCCAGAGACTTGGGAGGTGGAGGCAGGAAGATTGTGAGTTCGAGGCCAGAGGCAGCCTTCATGACTTAGTGAGACTCTGTCTCAAGTTAAAAAATTAAAAAGGGGCTGGGGGTACAGCTCAGCGGTAGAATCTTCACAAAGTATGTGCAAGCACCTGGTTTCAGCCCCCCTTTCTGATACTGCCAATCAAATAAACAAACAAAACTTATTGGTCATTATGTGAGTGGCACATGTGTGTCTGAATTAGCCTTTCCATGTGGTACTGGAGCCAACAAATACATTTTCATTTCTAATAGGGAAAATGTCCTCAGCACTAGAAGTGAGCTGTACTCAATCATCCTTCCAGAATGGATTGTAGTAGAGTGTCAAGATACCACTGTTTTGTCTATCATCACATTGTTTTCTTAGCTGAACGTTCAACGTGCTTAGATTATGTGAAACTGCAACTTAGGCTTTCCCCAAAGTTGAAATTCCAACTATTTCATGTAGGCCTGTTAACTTCCATCTGGACCCTAGACAACCTTCTTGCTGGATGGTTTTCTGTTGTCATGGTTGACAATGAATCAATAAAATGAACCCTGAACCAAAAAAGATGAACTAGAGATGCTAAGTGACCTAAGACTACAGTTCTGTTTTTCTCTACCTTTGAGAGAAAAGACACGTGCTGATTTGGGATACTCTCATTCTGAAACATGTTGCTGCTTTTGAGACTGCCAGATGTCAGCCAAAGTGTCATCCTGAGAAAAGGGAGCATGTGGTAGTAACACAGTAACTTCTTTCAGGTCTATATTAGACTGTATGGGGACACCAAGGACATCTTGTATTCTCTTATACAAAGTGTGTGAGAGATTTTGAGTATTAATAGGAATACAAAACAAGGTTCAAATATTCCTGATCCAGTTGTTTCTACCAAAAACAATTATACTGTCTATATTTACTTATAAGGTAATTCTCCACCTACTTGTCTATATTTTTGGCTATTTGATCTACTTTAACATTAACATGCAAGCTGAGGAAGGTCAAAGAATACTTATACCACCTTTTCACCAACTGACTACCTCTGAAATATTTACTGATTCCTCATTAATGATAGTCAAAGGAAAGCTAATATAATTAACTCAGATTCAATAACAAAGTAGTCAATTTAACAAATGTATATTAAATGACACTTACACATCAGATGATGGGGATATACTAGCAACCACTATGACAGGAGCAATACTGTCCCTGTCTTCACAGAATCTGGAGTCTATTGAAACAATCCTAACAACATCATAGTCTTTCATCTTTACCCAACAGTCTTCTGCCTTAATATAAAATTTGCTTCCTGAATTCCCTAGCACTATTAAAGACTTGCACTTCCAGATCTTGAGAGAGGTAGGTAGGTACCACCACACATTGACTTTATCATCAAAAGTAAAATTCATTAATTCCTAGAGTGAAGCCAGAATCAATCAGATACATAAAATTTGCTGGTAGTTTAAAAGTTGATGAAATCTTCTCAATGTGCAGTTTGTTGTTATTAGGTGCCGTCAAGTCATGTCTGACTCATAGCGACCCTCATAGGGTTTTTGGTGGCTGATTGTTTTGAGATTGCCTCAGGAGTGGATTGTCACATCCTTCTCCCATTTTTTCAGTGCTGGGTCAAACATGGGATCTCAGAGACTGCAGAGCAGCGCTTTACCAACTGAGCTAAATCCCAGCCCCAGTGTGCAATTTAGTAATATGTAACTGAAAGAGAAGAGATAATTATAGATATATTTTGACCCAAGAATCCCATTTTTGGAAGCATAGCTCAGGAAAGAAACTCAGAAAAAAAGAAAAAGAAAAAGAAAAAAATCATCTTTTGTACAAAGATGTTTATTGTGCCTCAAACTATTGGGAGAACTTGGAAATGTCAAAAACTCATACTTGGGGAATTATTAAAATAAGAATAGTAGAATGTCTTAGATTTGCACAATGAACAGATACAGAGACATTAGAGAATTTGAGGGAAAATTTTAAGAAATTTATTAACATGATTAGATTTTTTTCCCGGTACTGGAGGTTGGACCCAGGGCCTCATGCTTTCATGTGTGGCAAGTGCTGGACCACTGAGCTGCACCCTCAGCCCATTTTTTAACCTTTTGAGACAAGGTCTCACTGAGTTTTGCAGGCTGCCTCTGGTCTCAAACTTGTGATCTTCCTGCCTCTGCCTCCTAAACTGCTGGGATTACAGGCGTGCGCCATTGTGCCCACCTCAGATTTATATTTCTAAAGATTCCTCTGGCTATGGTATGGAGACAAAAAATAGAAATAAGGAAACAAGTTAAGAGGGTGATTGTAATAGCACAAGTAAAATATAGCTTTGAACAAGAATGATAGAACACATGGAGAGAAAAAGTTAGGATCAAAATATTTCTGTATTGATAATTAGCATATTTTGTTAATTAACTAGTTTGTGTGATAGGGGAAATGGGAATATATATTAAATGGTGCTAGCTGCTGAGAAGTGTTACACAAATGATGAGGGTGGACATGAAATTGATTTAGAAAGGGAAGGGACAAGAATATAGTTTTGTTAAGTTTGAGATATCTGTGATATGATATTGTTAGGTGCCGTTGAGTTGGTGTCTGAATCATAGAGACTCTATGTACAACAGGTGAAACACTGTTATCATGCTTCTCTGCTATTCATAGGGTTTTCAATGGCTGATTGTTTTTTGGGAGTGGGTTGCTGGGTCCTTCTCCCAAGCCTACAGCACCTGGTGTTCCCAGGTGGTCTCTCACCCAGGTACTAACCAGAACTGCTTAGCTCCCAAGATCTAATGGCATCAGACACCACAGTGCTATGGCTGCAGGCATCTGTGATACAGCTAAATGGAAATGTCAAGATTACAGCTGCATCTGCAATCTGATCATCAAAGGAGGGTCCTGGACTTAAAATGTAAATTTGGACATTGTCAGAATGAAGAAGATAAAGGAAATTGCTTTTTTTTGCTAGGGCTGCCATAAAAATATACTGCAGACTGGGTAGCTAAAACAATAGCAATTTATGTTCTCTCAATTGTGGAGGCTGGAGGCTGAGACCAAGATGTTAGCAGATTTTTTCCTTCTAAGACTTCTCTCCTTGGCTTATAGAGCCAAGGTACCATGAGCCATCCCATGGTACCTCTGTTGTGTGTGTGCATCCTTTTGCATGTCCAAGTGTCCTTATATCAAAAGAACAGCAGCAGCTGTGTGTGGTGGCGCATGCTTGTAATCCTAGTGGCTGGGGAAGTGGAGGCAGGAGGATTACAAGTTCGAGACCAGAGGCAGTCTGCATAATTTAGTGAGACCCTGCCTCAAAAAAAAGTAAAATAAAAATGGGCTGAGGGTGCAGCTCAGTGGTCCAGCACTTGCACAGTATGCAAGCACAAGGCCCTGGGTTCAACCCCTAGTACCGCAAAAAAAGAAAAGAAAAGAAAAAAGAAAAGAACAGCAGCCATATTGACTTGGGATCCTCTGTGGTGGCCTGATTTTAACATAAATGCCCCTCTAAAGATCCTATCTCCAAATATAGTCACATTCTGAGGGACTACAGGTGAGGATTTGAACATATGATTTTTGGGAATCACAATTTAGCCCATGAGAGTATTTATATCCATTGAAAGTCATGAAATCACCTACAAAATGACTGCAGAGAAAAAAACAAAAGAAATTCAAATGCTGAAACTTGAAGAACCTCAATGTTTCAAGGAAACAGTGCCTGAGAGGATTAAGAGGAATAAAATTAAACCTCTAGTGAGAAGAGCGGGAGACTATGGTGTTACAGAAGTCAAGAGAGGACAATGTTTCAAGTAGGAGTAGTCAACAGTGACAAGCCATGCCCAAAGACTGAGCCAAATGAAGGCTGAAATATGCCTTTGGGTTTGATGAGAAGAAGAGTGTTATGATTTTGGCTAAACTTGTTTTAATGAAGTGGTAGAGGCAGAAAAACACCTACACTGGGAGCAATATGGAATGAGAGGCAAAAACCAAGACAAGAAGTTTGAAAATATTATAGCTTATTTGTTTGATAATAAAAATAACAAATTTAAAGGAGGAATCAATAATTGACTCAATAAAGCATTGAGAAAATAAGAGAGGATGGGATCTATAAGCCGAAGAGTTGGCTTCTCATAAAAGAAAGTCATTCTTTCTGTTGTAATGGGAGTGGAGCACAGGGAACAAAAACAGAAATGACTATAGAGTGTATTTTTGTAGAGTTTGAGGTAGGAAAATGAGTGCTGCATCTGATTATTTCAGTTTTTCAGTGAAGCTTAAAACAGTATCAGCCAAGACTGAGGGTGGGAAAGGTACAGGTGACATTTTCAGAGAAAGGGGAGTACCTGGTAGCTTGAAATACTCATCTATACTCCTTATTTCTATTTCCCAGCCATGTGGGGTAACTCTAAATATGTAGTATCTATCTGCCTCCCTGTAGGGCATTGATATTCTGCAAATTGGTCCTTGGAGTTGCCTCAGTAAAGAGAAAAGCTTGACTGAGAGTCTTTAAAATAAGTAAGATAATAAAAAGGAAAAAAATTTAAAACTTCTATTACATTAAAAAACTAACTTCAAAAGTAATTAAATTGAAAACCATATTTATTGGGCTAACAAATCATAAGTTACAAACAATTTAATTTTTAAAGACTTTCCATGAGTTCAAAAAATAGTGAAACTACTTTATTAATTTAATTGTTTTGAAGGCAGTGTTTTAGAACTCAATAAAAGTGTTTTTATTACTTTCATTTTCCTAAGCTTTCCTGTATACTCAGTCAGGTCCCCTTTGCCAATAGAGCTAGCCCAATTGTAAACAGGGCAGATTCTACATAGGAGGATAACATTTGTTCATAACCACTTCTGACATCAAAATTGCATTTTCTAACTTCACCTCAAAAGATCTTATCTACTGTTCACCTTATTTTGACCACACACACACACACACACACACACACACACACACACACACGTGTGTGTGTGTGCACAGGGAACTGTGTGTGTGTTAACTATTCTAGTTATTGAATGTAACCATCTGGGTCTATTTGGGAAATGCACAAAAACCACAGTAGTAATTCCAATAAGAAAAATATAATAGAAAGAATTGTTTAGTAGTTAAACATAGCTAAATGTTAAGAGAGTAAAGAGGAGTCTGGGGTTGAGAGATTGAAGCAGGAAGACACTTAGAAGAGGCCCTTCACAAGGCTAAGCTTCTCACCTCTGAGCGGAGGGATCCAACTGCCACAGGAACACACAGCATGCTAGCAGAGGAGAGACTTGCCAGAAGCCAAAAGCTACAGCTGAACCTCAGGAGCAGCCCATCTCTGGGTGGCTGAGAATCTGCTGGAGAGCAGAGGCCACAGCTAACCTGTGAGGACTGCTGCTGTGGTAGCAGAGACTCAAGCCAGGAGACGTGGGTGGGCTGCTGCTGCACAGTGAAGGCTGCTAAGGTTAATGTGATCAGAACTCAGGATACATAGCAAAAAAAATGCTCTGGGCTCCTTCTGTAGCCTTACAGTGTCCCTCCAGCACCCTCTGTCAGTAAAGCCTATCAACAAGCCAACCAGCAAGGGAGCGACTGCACAGACGGACGGCAGGATCGCAAAAGGCAGCAAAGTATGGAGTCAGAAATGAGGGAAAATTATTGAATAATTACCACATTAAGCCCTATCTCTAAGTTCCAAATAAGGTCTTCTATATTGCTGTTCATCATTTGGGATCTGGGACTGGCGTTTTCCTCTGCCAGATGACATGTGGAACAAAGATTCTCCTTAGAGATAAAAGGGCCATCTGGTCTCTCTCCCTGTTGCACCCACATTAAAGGACATGGACAAATGACATTTAGGTAGAGTGACATGCCCAGTATCACATGGTGATTTAATGGTACAGTGGATTTTCTAATCTCCAGCATTGTGGTCTTCCTAGTGCTTCTCTCCTCTTCTAGTATTTTTTTCAGTCACCTACTTGGGACAGTAAATCTAACTTTTTACAAAAAGGTACAAAACATTCACATAAATCTTTTGGAAATTTGCAATAACTGCAAGGAAAGGTTGTCATTGTGTGATATGCCAACATGCTCTTAGACTTCGGAAGAGAGAAAATAAACAAAGCTTCTATAAAAAGAGACTTAGCAGCTTGTGAGTTGCTAGCCTAGTTAGGAAATAATCTTAAGTGGTTTCATGTAAATTATTTTCAAAATACAAGGAACTTCAAGAGTGAGTTACACAGCAGCTAGCAATGGTTACCATGGTTGCAAAAGTAAACCTTACCCTGGATGGTGAATAGGAGGTGGTGTTGGATGTTTGCCATTACGTTCTTCCTGTGTGGGTTTTAAACTGTTTGAATAACCAGGAGAGAAAACAGAAGGAAAGGAGAAGATTTTCTGGACGGCAGCAGGTCTGTCTGCAAAAAGAAAGAATTTGCTGAGGGAAGCTAATTCTAGTGCTCATTAACAGACGGGCAAAAATGATACATTGCCTTGCTAAAACAGCTGGGATGATAGCCTGCCTGCCTATAGGGGTTTTTGAATGCCCTGAAGCAGCTGATCCAAACCAAAGCAGAAGTAGGGAAGCTAGCCAAGGTGACAGAATTTCATACTGAGGCTTCTCTGTCCCCAGAAGACAGAATCCCTATGTCAATTTAGCTAAGACAAAGCTTTGGTTCTATAGTCAAGGGACCTAGATGCCGGATTGGGGTGAGGAGGGTTCTCTCTGCAGTAAGAACCGATGAATTCAGATGAAATGGGAGAACTCTTAGGAAGTTTTACCTCTCCCCTGATCATAAGAATCCTGATTTTCCCTAGGTATATGGTTCAGGAGGCCTCTGCAGAAAAAGCAAGAATTTTGGAACTGAGACAGATGTGGACTCAAATTTAGGTAAAATGAAATAAACACAGTTCCTATTTCATTGTGAATCAAATGCAACTACCAGTGCCTATTGTGGATTTCCCAGGGGGATAGAGAGTACCCAAACATGGCGGGTCCCTAGGGCCTGCCTAGCCCTCTTGAAGGACCAGAGTCTATCCTCCAAGGCAACTGACCCTTCCCCCACATTCGGGTACCTCACTCTTCCCCCCTCCCATTGAGTGAGCCAACATGGCGCTTGTCAGCTCAGGTTTCCCCAAGGCCTGATTGGTTGAACCCCATCTGGTTCCTCATTGGTTAAGCCCTTGCCCTTATGCCACCCATGCGCCCTTCCCTGATTGGCCAGCTGTCATTCCTTGACAGTTGGATGACAGTTGGCTTAAGCAGACAAAACCCTCTGACCCCAAACCCCAACAGCTCTACCTGAACACCCCCTAAGGAAGGCTCACTCTGTCCTCTGGTCCCGTAGAGCCCAGAGACCTGCACTCAACTGACCCACCCAGCCTTCAGCTTACCCTCATCCTGCCTTTATCCTTCATTCAGCCTGCTTCCATCCTCGCCTCTGCCTGGCTGCCTGTGCCCTCTAGATCTTCACTTTGTCCTTCTCAACCAATGGATCCAGTGCTTCGAGAGGCAAGCCTCCAACAGCCAAGCTCAGGGCCTCCAAAGTGCCAAAGGCTCCAGGATCAGACAAGAAACAACACCCGGGAGTCCCTGCCCCAGCGGCAGGGATTACAGCTGAGCACCTCCCTCCCCCACCTCCCTTCCCTGCCCCAGTCATCTACCCCTTCCCTTTCCCTATAAATATCCCCCCCCTTGTTTTTACTCCTGTGCATGACTCTCTGTTCCCCAGCTTCAGTCTCTCACAGGATGCAGTGTTGGGGCACCCAGTTGCAACACACAACACAGAGGGTCACCGGTTCATGTCCACCTTTTCTCAATAAGTGCCTACTTGTAAAGTTATTGTATAAATTTAATAAGATATGCAAATAAAGTACCTATTTCCATGCCTGATCTATCAGTGGTACTTGCTGCTGCTGCTAGTACTACTGTTACTGGATCATTATCACTACTCTTGAGCCCCAATCGTTTCCTAAAGCAAGAAACCTGACAAAGCCTGCTAATGCAACAGGTTCTCTAACATTTGATATTCTCCCTCTCCTGCTTGAAGAATAGTCTGGATTGGGCACAAGCACATACATAAATCTTCAATGCACTTTTCTCTCATCCCACACCAATCTCCCCCCTAAGCATAAAAGATAAGAAGGTAATGCTATTAATGAGTCAAAATAGGCTTCAGTAAAAGTAAGCATAATAGAAATCCAAAAGTAATAAAATTATCTAAAACCAGATACTAAAACATGAAATGCTAAGTGGAAATAATGGTCACAAGGTGAACTTATTTTTATAAAATCTACTAATAGATTAAATAAGAGAACACACTTGAATGAAATGATAAAAACTATAATATAAACACGAATCAAAAGAACCTAAAGAGTTTAATAATACACAACTTAGATTGAAAAGTACCATTAACAAAAGGAGTATATTAAAGAGATTACTTGGTAAATAAAATACAATCATATGCCACGTAACTACATTTTGGCCAACAACAGGCTGCATATGCAATGCTTGTCCCTTATGATAATATCACCTAGTTCCATCATAGCCATCTTCGTTTGTGTAAGTATATTCTATGATGTTCACAGAATGACTAAATCAACTAATGACACATTTCTTAGAAAGTATTTCCATCATTGACATGTGACTGCAGTTTAAAATTCCAACACAACTATATAATATAAATGTATAGAAAAGAATAAGTTCACATGTTACAAAAGAACTCAAAACTATAGAATACAGGAGAAAGAGACATATATCTTTCCCACAGGCAGTGGTCAGTCACCAAAAGAAGAATTCTGAGCCCAGTGTTCACTCTGTCTCTCACTTTTCATATGGCAGTGGGAATGCAAGTTATATGCTATATTTTATAGCAGTATGCATCTAGTAAGGGCTGATATTTCTTCTGGGGAAAGACAGATCTAGGTGCATATCCTTGCTCCATCACTTACAAGCTGTGTGAATTGGGGCAATTTATATAATCCCTCTATGTCTTGATTTTCTCATCTATAAAACATGGCTATGAAAAGTGTCTTCTTTAGGTAGTCATGAAGGTTGTCATGAAAACAGAATGAGATCATTCATTTAAATAACTCAGGTTAGCCTGCCACATCATAAACTCAACAAATGGTAGGTGTTCCTCTTTTTATTGGCTTAAGTAACACAGACAGTGCAGCTAGGGGCAAAACACTTTAGAACATGGCACCCAGTGTGCTGAGCAGCTAAGCAGACTGAGCAGTGATGTAATGGAGATATGGAGAAGTGAGGAATACATATGCACCAACAGCCCTTTCAGCACCAGAGATGAGGGAAATAACAAATGCCACACAATAGGAATGAAGTTACCAATGCACAAGACCCCTTCCTTCATGAAGATAAAACCCTACAGGATGACTTTGAAGGGTTTTAAGTTCTCACAAATTGGCTGAGGAGAAGGCCAGAAATATATTATTTTATAATGTCTGTCATGGTCATTACCCATGTGTCTGTCAGCTTGTTGTGCTGTGGAGGCTTGCGTGTTGCTGTGATGCTGAAAGCTATGCAAGTGGTATTTCAGATACCAGCAGGGCCACCCATGATGAACAGGTTTCAGCTGAGGTCAGACTAAGACAGACTGGGGAGAAGGACCCAGAAGTCCACTCCCAAAATAATCAGCCATTGAAGACCCTGTGAGTAGCAAAGACACACTATAAAATATAGTGCCAGAAAATGAATCCTCCAGGATGGAAGGCATTCCAGAGATGACTGGCAAAGAGTTGCCTCCTCAAAGTAGAGTTGACCTTAATGACAGGAATGGCATAAAGCCCCTAGAACCTCCTTTTGCTGATGTGGCACAACTCAAAATGAGAAGGAACATAGTTGGTGCAACAATGGATTCAAACATAAAAAGATCCTGTGCATGGCATGGCGTTAGGTAGTGCTTCACCATGCTGTACTTAGGGTCGGTATGAGTTGACCACCTCAATGACACCTAACAACAGGATCATGGTCATAGTTGTACCATTAGCCTACTGTGACATGGGACATGTTACAACAACAGCAGAACCCAAGGATTAACATGATGAGATCTTTGGGAGAGAAGTTACAGGCCATCAGAAGTTCCCCTCAACATGTACACACACTACAAATAAGGAAGTCCTTGAGCAGCTATGTCTCAGATGGGCAACTTCTGAGGAAAAGCCCTTGAACCTTGGAAACTACAGAGAAAGCTTTCCTATTATCTTCCAATAAATTCTTTGAAAGACTCCAAAGGAAAACCAAGACTGCTATGAATATTCTTGTGCATGCCATTTAGTGATTATTGTTGTTAGGGAATATTGAGTTGGGTCCGACTCATAGGGACTCAATGTACAACAGAATGAAACACTCCATGGCAATGTGCCATGCCTGGCACTATGCCAGTGTTTCTCTGCTGTTCACTAGGTTTTCAAAGACTGATAGCTTCAGGAGTGGATTGCCATGTCCTCCTGTTTAGTGATTACATGTACGTGCTTTTGCTTTTTATCTAATAAAAAATTCCTGGGTCATAGAATTCTTTGTCTTTTTAATGTCTTAAATTTTAGCAAGATTTAATAAATCTTCTACATGAAAAACAACTTGAGAGGAAAAACTTAGGTGTGTGTGGCCTTGTGTGATCACAATTATCTTAGAGCAGGACTGAGGGAGGGTAAAGCTACCACCGAATATTCTTTAACATTGGGAGTTACCAAGGAGAATTAAGAAAATTCAACCTAACTCACTCACTTCAAATGTCTTAAAGACTATTTATTAATGTAGAACTACACTATCAGTAGTCATACATGAAAATATTCACAGACACTGATAGACATCAACTCTCTGGCCCCATGCTGTATATTATGAAAGCATTGAATCTGGTGTGGGATTTCTTCATTTTTCCAAGACTTTAGTCTGTATATGAAACATTTCTTCTTCATTTTAAAAATGATTTTCAATAAGCCTAAAAACTACATAAAAGCAAACAATTGGCAGAAAATCATATGCTTAATCCTTGGCACAGAGACCCCTTTTTCCCACATTTCTTAAAATGTCTAGTGGGATTAAAAAAAAGAGAGAAAGCTTCTCAAAATGGTGAAGGTGCCAAGACTTGATGGGAATTAACTCAAGAGCATTTTTAGAAAAACAAACATTGTATATGGGAAATAGTTTCCTAATGTTCAAAATGTGATTGACAATGTCCATATCTTAAAGGAACACTTTTGGTACAAGCAAGAAAGGATCACGCATCCCAGGCAGTGCTCATCGGTATTAATGGCTTCATTTTCAGTCACTTACTCACACTGCTTCCCAGAATGATACATGGTCAGAGCAGGAAGCACTCCACGAGACTATTCTTAACCCATCTCTACCCTCTATGCCTATTTCACAGATGAGAAAGATAAAACCCAGAGAGACTTTGCGCAACCTCCCTCACCACGTTTTTAGCCTTTGTAGCAAACCTGTGACTAGATCTCAGCTCTTTTCCTTGATATACTCTTTCACACATCCACTTATGAGTACTACACACTCCTTTTCACTATTTTGTTTTTGTTAGGTACTTTTGCACTATAGTGAATATTAACAGTACATACAATATTCCATGGGGCTGGGATTTAGCTCAGTTGGTAGAGTGCCACACTACAGTCTCTGAGGTCCCGAGTTCAATTCCCAGCGCTGCAAAAATGGGAGGATGTGGCAATCCACTCCCAAGGCAATCCCCCAAAAAACAACCATTGAAAGTCGCTATGAGTTGGACACCACTCGACAGCGCCTAACATCAACAACAATATTCTTCATATAATACAGTTCCTGTGCATGGCTAAACATTTCTTATAGATCCAAGTATATCTCCTGCAAAAAACTCATTCAAAATTAAACTACTCATCACACAATACACTTTAATGAAACATCTAGTAAACATTTTTTGTTGGTAAAGCACTGCTCTGCAGTCTTGAGGTCCTGAGTTCGATTCCCAGCACCGCAAAAATGGAAGAAGGAGGTGGCAACCCACTCCCAAGGCAATCCCGAAACAATCTGCCATTGAAAACCCTATGAGGGTCGCTATGAGTTGGATACTGACTCGACGGCACCTAACAACAACAACAACAAATATTTATTCATGTAAGCATTTGCTCACTCAGCAACTATCCTGAACATCCCTTTTATGCAAGTCATTGCACTAGGAACTTGGAAGTGAACGATAATCAGCCAGTATATCTGACCTTGAAGTGTTTACAGATTAGTTGGAATGACAATTAAAAAAAAAAAAAAGCCAGGTACCATGACACATGCCTATAATCTCAGGAACTTGGGAGGCTGAGGTGAGAGGATTGTGTATTAGAGGCCAGAGGAAGCCTGTGCAAATTAGTGAGATCCTGTTGCAAAATAAAAAAGTAAAAGGAGGCCTGGAGGTATAGCTCTATAATAGAGCACTTGCTTATCAAGTGTATCACCCTGGGTTCATCACCTCAGTACTGAAAAAAAAAAACCAGTAAACCGATGAGTACTATAATAAGAATATATGAAAGCTCCTAAGATGTTGCTATTTGGCACTGTCAAGTCAGATCTAAGTCATAGTGACCCCAAGTACAACAGAATGAAACACTACCCAACACTGTAACATGCACATGATCTTTTTATATTTGATCCCATTATTGCAGCCACTATGTGTCTTCTCATTTTGAGTCATGCCACATCAGCAAAAGGAGGTTCCAGGGGCTTTATGCCATTCCTGTCATTAAGGTTGATACTACTTTGAGGAGGAAACACTTTCCCAGTAGTTTCTTGAATGCCTTCCAGCCTGGGGACTCTTTTACTGGCACGGTATTTGACAATATGAAAGAAGGTCATGACAACCCACTCCCGAGGCAATCCCAAGACAATCAGGCATTGAAAACCCTACGAGGGTCGCTATGAGTTGGACATAACTCAAGGGCACCTAACAACAACATATTTGACAGTATTTCTCTGCTTTCCACAGGGTTTTCAATGACTAATTGTGTAGACAGTGGGCTGCTGGTTCCTTCTTCCTAGTCTGTCTTAGTCTGGAAGCTTGGCTGAAACCTGTCCACCATGGGTGGCCTTGCATAGTTTTCAGTATCACAGCAACACACAAACCCCCACAGCACTACAAGCTGACAAACACATGCAGGCCAATCTAAAGAAGCAGATACTAAATCTGACTTCCAAGGAATGAAATCAGAGATGGTTTTGCTGAGAAAGTGATATTTATCCTGACTGAAGAATGAGTAACAATATGCTTGCCAAGGGACAAGGGCAATTCAAAGAAAGAAAAGCATATTCCTGGCAGAGGTGACATAATATAAATCACAACACTTGTGAGATCAAAGTGTGTGAAACTGGCAGAATAAATGTTCTTCAGAATGCCTGGAGTACAGAGTGCACGTAAGGAGGTCGAATGCCTCAAGGCTAGAAAAGTAAGTGGCAAAGCCCACAGTGTACTTTATATGCCATGCTAGAGAGTTTGGGTTCCAACCCACAGATAATGTAGAATCCCTGGAGTATTTAGAAAGGTGATCACGGCAGAATTTCCTTTTACTAAGATCACTCTATCCACAGTGTAGGGATGTATTCACAAGTAAAGCATTAAAAGTAGATCGTTCTGTTGGGGAAAGACAATTGAGACATGACAGTGGTTTGATCTACTACATAAAAGTAGCTCTTGATAGTAAGCAACCAGTGTAATGAACATACTTTTCCTAAATGGAAAGGAAAGAAAACTTCACAACTCTATAACATTTGTGGAATAATTTCTTATCATCTTTGAAAATAGCTTTACAAAAGCCTGCTTTTAAATCTTATCTTCTGGGTTCTTTGCTTGAAACACACTTAATAGCCTCAGATCAGTACTCATCCCGTGTCCCTGCCTCCACTGCAGAATCTTCCAAAAGCAGAATAGTGAAATACTCTAGATCAGAGTCCACTATAGATCTTCATCTCTCATCATGTCTCCTTGCAAAAATGCATGGATATTGTCTATAACGAAATGAGTATGATAACTGGAATGAGATAAATTAAGTTCAAGTCCCTGATTCATGGTTTATGCATTTTGTCTAATATGTTGTTGTTGTTGTTGTTGTTGTTAGGTGCTGTCGAGTCGGTATCCGACTCATAGCGACCCTCATAGGGTTTTCAATGGCTGACTATTTCGGGATTGCCTTGGGAGTGGATTGCCAGGTCCTTCTCCCATTTTTGTGGTGCTGGGAATTGAACTCAGGTCCTCAGAGACTACAGCGCAGCACTCTACCCACTGAGCTAAATCCCAGCCCTTTGTCTAATATATCTGTCTGAAAATGAGGCTCTACCACTATAGAAGAAATTACTACAAATTCCTAATTAACTCATTAGAGTATGATGAAGGTCAAAAACATGTGGTGTGAAATGACTCTGCAAACTGTAACATGGTTTCATTTATTTATTTATTTATTTATTTATTTACTTATTTACTTGTTAGTTACTAGCATATACATCACAGACTACATCCATAGAAGTGAAAGAAATGCCCAGTTAAGCAATATTTCTTGCTCTCGTCCACAGATATATATTGTAAAAAAATAATAATCTGAAGAGATTCTAGGTCCTTATAGACCTATCCATTATTGCTGCATGCCTTGATTCAAAACCTAAACACAAATTGCTGCTACATTCTGTGTCACTTTATTCTACCAGATATCTAACAAGAGAGATTAGAATGGCATTCTTTTGACTTGCCATCATCACTCACAAGACATCTCCCTTCCTTAAAGCAATGTTTTCTCCCTTACATGTTTATAGGTTTAAATTATAGGGAGCACATAAAGTATGAGTCCTCACCACCTGATGCAAGACGGCCATTGACATCAGACACCACTAATACACATCTGGAATTTGCTGCCTATATACCTGAAGAAATGAAGCTACTCTGCTTCTAGACATATTACCTTTCCATTACTTTCTACCATGACCAGCATGCATCTGAACATTGGGCAGAATGAGGTCATGGACAGTAACATATGAAGCAGCCCCCTCAGCAAACAACTGTGGATCAAGGAGAATGTGCAGTTGGAGCGTTCAAGGTGCTTTTGTGCTAGTCAAACGTTGAATAATCTGACAGAAGATGCATCTAAGTAGAGTGGGGTTTTTGTTAGAAGTTCTGCAGATTTTATCCAAGTAAACTTTGCACTCTCTGATGAAAACCATTCCCTTTTATTGTGTCCAGGAAATAGGTTGGCATAGAGTAGAGAGTCAAAAAATATTTGTTGTTGACTGAGATCAAGGAGCAGGAAGAGTCTCTGCAGGGCTCAACTAGAACAGCCAGCTGGTTTAATACATACCACCCTCCCCAAACTCTTTGGAAACTATCTCTAAAGTGCTGAATAATGGGGATAGCAGTCAGTTTTTGGTTTGCTGCCCAGCATCCATTTCCTCTTCTTTAATAGTAACACAATCCTGAATCTTCCCTACTAGATGACTTGCATAGGATTAGCCTTACTCCCAACCTCTGGAGGTGAACTCAGAATGGCTGAAGCTGTTTGTTATTTTCCAAAAACTTGAACACATTTTCATCTCTGGGGATGGCAAGACTCATTCACTCACTCTGTTGAACAAGGAAGCACGTTTCTAGGGAGTCATTCATAACTATGTCCATAAGATGAAGACAACACCACAGAAGACAAAAAGGAAAAAGTGAAATAAACCAGGGCCATGAGGATCCTGGTTGATCCCTGAATCAGACCATGTAAGTCAAAAGTATATCTGGATCTTCCAGTTATAAAAGTCTATAAATTACCTTTGTTATTTAACCATTTTGAATCAAATTCTTTGCAACCAAAAATATTTCCATTTATACACTGATAATTGTGAAATGAAATTGAAGTTGGTATTTAGAAAGGCTAAGATTGATTTTCTGAGTGACACAACTGGAGTGTCTTCAAGAAAAGAAAAAGATAAATAAAACGATAAATGTGCTGCATAATTCTTGAAATCTATGGGATCCTCTCTGGAAACTTATACACTACAAGGAACTGATGTCCTTTTGTCGGCCCTTGAATGAATTCTTCCTTGATTAGTGGTATATTTTAACTTCTTTCCAAAATGTCATTCTCTGGCCTCAAACAGATTTCCTTTCCTATAATCCACTGATCTGAATGCAATCCATCCACATGACTAACCTCTTTTAAAGACTCCTATACATATGTTTGGGCTGGGATTTGGCTCAGTGGGTAGAGCGCTGCGCTGCAGTCTCTGAGGTCCCGAGTTCAATTCCCAGCACCGCAAAAATGGGAGAAGGACCTGGCAATCCACTCCCAAGGCAATCCCGAAGCACTCAGCCATTGAAAACCCTATGAGGGTCGCTATGAGTCAGATACTGACTCGATGGCACCTAACAACAACATACATATGTTATGACACTGAGGAAGTATAAATTTGGATCAATAATAGGGAACAGATCTATGGAGAGAAATTACTAGACACCCAAGTCTGTTGTGACGGGCATGTATAATCTTGGGCTTTAGTATTCCTGCCAAGTATCCTGGATATCTAATTTGGTATGCAAAATCCCATGAGCAGAATCTCTTTAAAAGTATACTGACAAAGTCTTACATAACAAAACACAAGTCAAGTCCCTGGATTTTCATAATAAAACCGTCTATTTTTCACCTCAACATTTGGGTACTAAAGCATATGGTCCCATTTCCAGTGATTTACATAGAATATCCAAACTCCCGGAACCCAGTCTTGATTTGACTGCTATCTAGTTCTTGCCAAAATCCCAGCTAAATGGTACTGGCACAAGAATTGACAGACAGATTGATAGAAGTGTATATACTTCACAGAAACAGAATCAAATCTAAATAAAAATGGTGTGTGTGATGAAGAAAGCCACAAAATCCCATGAGAAAAAAATGGCAAGACTATTCAAATAATTTGGGGATAATTGTTTACATGACAAACAACTCAAGGTAGATATTTAAATTGTACACTAAATACATTCTAGATGGACCAAAACAAGGCAAAACTTAAAAATGTATATGTAAATGAATAATTACTTAATCTCTTGGTAGAGAACATGTTAACTGTAAAAGTAATGAAATAATTTGCAAAGAAAAGATAACTTTATCTAAACATTTCATGTTCTTGAGCATCAAAAATATTTTAAGAAAAATAGGAAACTGGTAAAAAATTCCAAGAAAGGTAATGATGTCAGTATATTAAATATGGCAAGTATCCTTAATAATTTAGGAGAAAACAAATTCATGATCTTATAGAAAAACAGGCACGTAATGGATGGAAATTTACACAATAAAAATAAACAACCCAGCCGGGCATGGTGGAGCATACCTGTAATCCCAGTGACGCAGGAGACAGAGGTAGGAGGATCAGAAGTTCAAGACCAGAGGCAGTCTGCATAATTTAGCGAGAATGTGTCTCAAAAAAGAGTAAAAAAAAATGGGCTGTGGGTGCAGCTCAGTGGCACAGCACTTGCAAAGCATGCAAGTGTGGGGTCCTGGGTTCAATCCCTGTACTGCAAAAAAATAAAAATAAAAAAATAAAAATAAAAAACGACCCTAAAAATACACCCATCAGAATGGCTAAAATAACAACAACAACAACACAATAGTAGCAACAACAAATGCTGCTAAGGATTTAATGATACTGGGTCAGTATTCCAGAGAATGCAAAATATCCACTATCACTCGGGAAAGAGTTTGACTGTTTCTCACAAAATTAAACATGAGCCTGCCATATAATGCAGTTGTATTCTTACACATTTACCAAAGAAAAATCAAAACCCATACACACATAAAATATCTGTAAAAATGTTCATTGTAGCTTGATAAGTAACAAGAAAAAAACAGAAACAATAAACACATTCCTCTGTAGATGACAGTTAGACAAACCATGGTATATCTATCCTATGGAATATTATTCAGCAATAAGAGAACAAATTATTGGTGCATGAAAATACTTAGATGGATCTTCAAAGGATTATGCTGACTGAAGAAAAGCAGTCTTCAAAGGTTACAAACTATATGATTCCATTTATATAACACTCTAAAATTTACAAGAATGTAGAAATGGTGAATAGATTAGCAGTTGCTAGAGATTGGGGGTGGGAGTAGGTGATTCACATTAGCCATAAATTAGCAGGACAGGGAATCCTGTGGTTATAACACAATCATCTGCCTTAATTGTGGTGAAAGTTACACAAATCCAAATGTGACAACATTGTATACATCAAAGTACATACACACAAACATACAGGTAAATGAATACTTGTTAAACTAGTGAAATCTAAATATGGTCAGTGGATAATACCAATGTTGATTTCCCACTTTTGATATTCTGCTATAATTATGCACAGAGTAAACATTGGGAGAAGGTGGGTGACAGGCACATGGGACCTCACTGGATGTTTCCTTGCAACTTCCTGAGAATCTACAACTAATGCGAAACCAAAGTTTAAATATCAATTGTCATTTTTAAAATTATAATGAAAATTTTTTGTGATGCAATGAATTAGGAACTCTAATGCACTGCCAAGTGCACTTACAAATTAGTAGAATTTTTGAAAAGCAACCTGGAAAAGGAGCAAGAAAGTCCTATGGATATCTGCTTGGACAGAGGGAAGTCTCTGGCCTATTACTTCATCTTCTTCCCTATTCACTCCAGTGTAAGAAATATAATCAATCTCTCGATATCTCTCCCCCGCCCCATGCTTGCTGGCTCTCGCTCTTGCTCTCACTCTCTCCTCTCCTCCCCCCTGTCCCTCCCTCCCTCCATCATTTTTTGCTCTCTCTCTCTGAGTACTGAGACATTGTGAGTTGGACTTAGGAAAGACAGGCTCTGCATAAGCTTTTAATTAGAGTCATAGGCTCAAACGTGGCTTTATAGGAAAGGTTCTGAGTTTCTTGTTTTTCTGCCATTGTTCCCTCTACATATGTCACCCTTGGGTATCCCATGGGGAAGACAAAAGAATGTATATGTCTGGAAACTCTCCATCTCCTGTCAAATACAGCCCCAATTTCTACATTGTACTTCTAACATAGCTTAAAGAATGCATTAATCATTTTTATTCAAAGATTTATGTACAAG
>VMDO01029540.1:0-22456 GCA_007922755.1 Pedetes capensis | reverse complement strand
TGGATCTTTAACCTAAATTTGTTTAAATTTTGTTTTTTACCACTATCCAAATAAATAAACTGGAAATGAAACCAGGAAGCTAAGCTCTTTGAACTACTCTTTATTCAAGACTTGTTCTCTGGGTGCTTCTCACCTTTCTAATGCAAAACTAATCCCAAACCACTGATTCCACCACAGTAAGGATACTCAAATGCAATTAAAGTCCATATTACACATTAAAGTCCATATTATATCTGGCAGATCTGCCTGTGGCCAGGACTCCCCCAGGAGAGACTTATTTACTGGTCTTTTTACAGAACAGAAAGACCAGAGTCTAGTTTTTAGCCAGCACTCTTTTTCCTCCCTTGGAAATGAGTTAACAAGGATTATCGCCACAGAATGTTTATGAATACTGTTAAAAAGTGAGTCAAGCAAAACACAGCTCATTTCTACTCACTGAAAGTATATTGCCTTTCCTAACAAGGGCAGGCTAGCACAGATATCATTTTATTATGTTACTATTCTTAAATATCTGCCACGGCACAAGGTGCCAAAAAACTGCAGGATCTCTGTTCTCAGACAGTTTAGGATTGAGTTACATGAAAGTAACTGAATCAGTAACGAACTGCATAAAATACTATGTTATATACTATGAGCATTTTTGACCACAACAAAGTTCTGAAGAAGTTCAGAACAGGATCTTTGTGGAATCCAGAGTGGCTAGGCAAGAGCTCCTAGAAGAGTGAAATTTCGTCTAGCTCTTGAAAAATGGGATTTGGACATATACCAGGGAGACAAAAGTTTCATGAATAAAGACAGTCCACAGTCATCTGTGTGTTGGTGGTAGGGCAGGCAGATGGCAATACAAATGGACTCCAACCTAGGATGGTTCACCTTAGGATTCTGACTTTTTGATGGTGCCAAAGTATACCATACAACCAATCTGTTTTTAACTTTCAGTACGATATTCATTACACCATATAAGATATTCAACTCTATTACAAAATAGCCTTTGTGTTAGATGATATTTCCCAAATATAGGTTAATGCAACTGTTCTGAGCATGTTTAAGGTAGGCTAGGCTAAGCTGTGATGTTTGGTAGGTTAGGTGGATTAAGAGCATTTTCAACTTAAGATGTTTTTGGCTTACTATGAGTTTATCAAGACATAACCTCATCATATGTTGACAAGCATCTGTGTAAAAATGAAGAAGAATCTACAGCTAAATTCAGTGCCAAGATATTAAGATAAGTGAGAAAGGAGTTTTCACATGAAAGAATCCCTATAATGATGAGAAGGGATACTTTGTAGATGTTCTATCTCCTATTTTCAAAATTTTCCATCTGATAAACTCAAAAACATGGGGTCAGACAGAAGGAATTATAGATGATCCCCAACCTACAATGTTCAACTTAGGGCTGTTCAACTTGAAAATCATATGCACAGTAGGAACTCAGTAGGAACCATATTTCAAATTATGAATTTTGACTTTTTCCTGGGCTAGTGATATGCCACCAGTATATAGCTCTCTCCTGCTGCTGGGGACCCCCAGTGAGCTACAGTTCCTGGTCAGCCACACAATGTGAGGAAAACAACTGGCCCTCTATAGTCTGCTATGGTGCCAGCACATTTAGATACAGATATTTAACAAACTACATGATGTATTCAACACTTTATTATCATGTGGGTTTTGTATTAGATGATTTTCCCCAACAGTAAGCTTATGTAAGTGTTATGATTTGAGGTAGGCTAGGCTGAGCCATGGTAGTCAGGAGGTTTGCTGTATTAAATGCATTTTTTTCAGCTGATGATATTTAAAATTTACAGTGGGTTTATTGGGATGAACCTCATCCTAAATTGAGGAGCAGCTGCATTTTCATATTCTCTTCCATTAGAAATAAAATAATAGACAAAATAGTAATACACAATGTATATGAAACAATGGCAAATGAGGGGAGGAGGAGACATATGGGAAGAAGGACCCACCTGGCCATTGTGTTAGTTGTTAAGTGCATAGCGAACAAAACACTCCCCAATACTGTGCCATTCCTGGCACTATTTCAGTACTTCTCTGATATTAATAGGGTTTTCAATAGCTGATTGTTTCAGGATTGCTTTGGGAATGGATTGCCACATCCTTCTTCCATTTTTGTAGTCCTGGGAATTGAATGCCAGGCCTCAAGGAGCACAGAGCAGCGCTCTACCAACTGAGCCAATGCCAGCCCCTACCTAGCCGTTACCACTGTAGTTTCCCCAAGTCAAGGTGCTCAGTGCTGCTGTGACACTATGGGCTGGCGAATCTTGTATTTGACCCAAGAAAATTTGGAAAATCACTAAACAGAGAGAAATCCAGTTGAATCATTTAAGGAATTTCTACCCCCATAAGAATAAAAGCTTCAACCGGTGGTGTTTGATCCATAATCTGCATTGACAAGCCAGGGAGAATTTGCTCCAGATATCTTGGACACTTAAAAACACTTGGCAGAACCTTCTGAGCTCTCCAGGCCACTGGCGGATTGGCTTCCACTGGTGAAGTAAAGCTACTCACTTTGCACAAAGAAGCAGGCGCCTGACAGCCTGAAGCCTCTGGCTGGTTTCACCCCCATTCCATGCTGGTCACTGCCCAGTGGCTAAGAAACCTCACAGAACACTTATACCTGTTAGAATGTAGTTTGAAAATACTGATCTCTTCCGACTCTCTGATTGCAAAAAAGGTGGAAAAACTGAGACATGAAGATAAGCAACACCTGAGGTCACTGGGCTGGTTAATGCCCAGGCCGGGGTCAGAATCCACGTTGTCTGAATCCTAGCCCAGCATACTTTCTCCCGCTCCATACCATTTAAATGCTCTAGTCGCAAATCAGCCATGTTAAAACGCTATGGCGAGGCAGTCCACTGGATCAAGAATCTCTAGTGGGCAGATCTGCTCAGTCTTTCTCACCTCCCCTACTGTGTCACGTACTCATACCATGATGGAGGAATTGGCATCAGAAAATGTATGCTATGGGGACTCTTTGAACGAGAGCCAGAAAGTGAATAAAAAGCTCAGATGACCTGCTGCACGTCTCTGCTGCTTCCCCAATTAACTCAAACAGACTTTGTCTGGGATGAAATGATTTAGTCTCAGCGCAAGGTCAATCCCACATACCCAGAATAAAGATTGCCGAATATGCTTGTTTGAGCTGAATTACATTCGGTAGTTTAAGAATATGAATTTACTGCCTTTTCAAGGGGGACTCTAGCACTGGGGAGAACTTTAAAATGCATCACACTTAAAACATAAAATTAAATTCAATTAACTTTTATTGGGTGGCTAATACACGAGTACCCTAGAGGGAGAAATGAAGCTCTCAGCTTTCCCAAGATTTTCAAATCAAGTCTGTGGAATCCAGACCAAAGATACAGGACTGCAATGCTCCCTTGTAAAGAGCTTCATGAGCCAGCCAGTTTAATACCTATACTCCATGGAGAGGACCGTGTCTCTAAGTCCCCAGCTAAAAGATCCCAGGAGCATAAAACCCACAATAATAAATAGGCAGAGAGCACTACCTATCAAATAGAATGGAAAAAGCCAACACAGGAATGAAGGATGCAAGGATCCCAGAGACTTGCTGTCAGGTGCTGTCTCAAGTTGGATCTGACTCATAGCAATCCTATGTACAACAGACCAAAACATTACCCAACACGGTGCCATGCACACAATCTTTTTGTGTTTGAGCCCAATGTCACAGTCACTGTGTTTCTTCTCATTTTGAGTTCTGTCACATCAGCTAAAGGAGGTCCCATGGGTTCTACTCCATTCCCATCATGAAGGTCAACTCTACTTTGAGGAGGAAACTCTTCTCCAGTCATTTCTTGAATGCCTTCCAGCCTGGTGGGCTCATTTTCCAGCACTATATTTGACAGTGCTTCTCTGCTATTCATAGTGTTTTCAACGGCCAACTGTCTCTGGAGTAGGCTGCCAGGTCCTTCTCCCTCATCTGTCTTAATCTGGAAGCTCAGCTGAAACCTGTCCACCATTGGGGGGGGGCGGGTCCTGCTGGTATCTGAAATACCAGTCACATAGCTTTCAGCACCACAGCAAGACACAAGCTCTTACAACACAACAAAGTGACAGGGGGAAGAGACTAAATGGTCTTTATTAAGGCTTCTACTTTCTTGATGCCAGGATAAAGGGGTCATCTATTTAAAAAGAATGTATTTAGCACAACTAGCCACTTACAATGACTTATTAGATATTCTCAACCCAGCCTTGGCTTTCCTACCATCCTCTTGCTCCCCTTACTACACTGAGCTATTACAAGTTTGTACACAACAAGAAATGGGAAGCCATTGCTCCCACTGTGACCTCATAAAGAGCAAGTTATGACATTGGCAGGTTGGCTTGTGGGAAAAACTGGATCCTAAACAGATTGACCAACTATATGCTGGAGATAGGATGAAGTACTCTCAATTACTCATTCTACAAATATTTAATGAACACTTATTACATGCTGTCTAGTGTACCAGATATGCCTGCAGCTGTAGCCCTGTGGCATCCGATCCCGTCAGATCTCAGAAGCTAAGCAGGTTCAGGCCTGGTTAGTACCTGGATGGGAGACCGCCTGGGAACACCAGAAGCTGTAGGCTTGGGAGAAGGACCTGGCAACCCCCTCCCAAAAATCAATCTGCCATTGAAAACCCTATGTACAGCAGAGAAGCATTGACAATAGTGTTTTCCCTGTTGTACAGAGGGTCGCTATGAGTTGGATACCGACTCAACGGCACCTAACAACAACAACAAGTGTACCAGACAATAGAGATTCATGAATGAAGCAGAAATATCACTACTCTTATGGATAAAAACGAAAGGCGCATGGGGAAAATATAGAAATCAAAAAGTACCACTGTCCTAAACAAACAAGCAAAAGCCCCACTATCTTATTGAAATCAGGGTTACACTCACTGCAGAGCTAGTAAGGATTGGGCTGAGCTTTATCAGTTTCCTGTCAGCTGCTGTAATGATTTCCCATGAACAGTGACTTACAAAACAAGAGATGACTGTCTTACAGTTCCCGAGGTCAGAAGTTCTGAAATGAGGCCTTTGGAGTAAGATGGAATACTGTGAAGAATACATTCGCTCCCCTCTTTCAGCATCCCATAGCCTCCTGCTTCCTTGTCTTGCATCCTTTGCCTCCATCTCTAAAACACATCGGCCTATTTCAGCTTCTTTCACCACTTCGCCTTCTCCTCTGACTCTCCCTTCTCCCAAGCCCCTCTTCGGAACAATTGTGTCTCCATCAGGCTCACCTGAACAGTGAAGAGCATTCTCCCAGTCGAAGACCCTTAATCACACCTGCAAAGTCTCTTTCGCCTCCTAAGGTAGCACTCCCAGGTCTTACGGATTGAACCTAGGATGTGGTCTTATAGGTAGCTATTATGAAGGTCATAAAGAGCAAACTCTAGATGATACAAAGAACAAACTACTACACAGAGCAAACTCTAGATGATATGAGAGAAACAGAAATGACCTGAGCCCTGGGAGATGTGACCAGCAGATGTAGCAGTGAGACTGCATTCCTGAGAATATTCACGTTCCCTATGTAAAAGCAGTGAAACATGGTGACTAAGAACGTATGCTTTGGGGTGAAATACACTACTGTTTCTGACACAGCTCATCCAACTGGATGAACACGGTCGGTCACGTTACTGACCCTCTCTGAACCTCAATTTCCTCACTCCCCAAATGGATCACAATAGTACTCACTTTCTAGGTTTGTGAGGATTAATAAGGCAATAGATAGAGGGAATTTACTGTGCTGTTATCACTGGCTATCTGCCATGGACTTGAACCCATGGCTGGGTACGTGGGGGACCTCCATTAGTGCAGATCTTTGCAGTTTCCACAACTCCCTCTTCCCCTACCTGATCTCTGATCCATCCTGCAGGCCCCTGCTGTACTCTCCACCCATGCCTTCCCATTGGGGAGTGCTTTCACACCCTCTCCCTCTGACCTCCCACAATGTGTACAGCCTCCCATTTAAGACTCTTTTTTTTAAATTTTTAAACACCATAAGTAGATCATGAACTGTTTGAGGACAGAGATCACTGTACTAGTACTTAGCGCAGAGATGTGGCCACAGTAGATAATCAATAAACTGGTTAAGTAAACTGATTGCTGAGTTTATTCCTCCCAGGTCAGCTGGAGAAACACATTCTACTCTCCTATTAAAGAGCAGCCAGCTGTATGCCCCTGAGGTCCTCTGCAACCGTGAGGTTTGAGCTTTGGAAGTGAATCTAACCCTCATCTCTCTTTGACATCATGTATGTGGCATTGCGCTGCATCCCAGTGTGATGAAGGCCACTCTCCCTCTGTCTGTACAACAAGGAGCACACACAGGAAAAACAGGAAAAGGACTTCTGTTTGGACAGGGACTCAAACAAAGAGCTCACACCAGTCAAAGCCAGTTCCAACCAGTCTGTGCTGCTCTGAAATCTTCCCCCCACCCCTGAGTTGGCAATAAGACAAGAAGAACATCATTGACTTCAATCTTTGGCCTTCTAACCAGGAAAGGACTTGTGAAGGTGAATGGTTTGCAGACGAAGGGGATATAAAAGAGACAAAACCAGGATAAAAATTAAATAAAAAGTAGCTGTCTTAAACTGTAATTGCAGTCCTCTGCTGAGCACGCTTGCAGATATATAAATGTGATTTACCATCAGCTTGCAACTACAAATCAGGTCTTGAGAAACACTTGTGCTATGAAATTGTTTAATCTCATCAAGCTCTGCTTTCACAGCAAGCCATAAATCACAAAGTCTTTGTTATCATAGACCTCCACCAGCGCCTCTCTGGCAGGCTATGGATCGTGGGTATATATAATCTTGACTGCACAAACACTGGGGTCGACGCAGGCTGAAATACTTTCATAATAGCCACTGTGCAGCTGGTGGAACACAAGCCTATGATGGATATCTCATTTCCTACAGTCGGCATCTATTTCGAGCAAATTATTACCACATAAATTTCTTGTCAACAGAAACGGCCAATTAATTAAGTTAAAAATTTACTTGTGATCACATCTACAAACCAAATAGAACTGCAAGGCAATTTTCCAGTTACTGAATATACTGCAGGTCAGTTTAATGAATAATTTTTAACTTTGTCATAAACTCAAAGACAGGCTAATATCTCCAGAAACCTGAATGGAGACCAGCTGCCGACAGATTTACACAAAATATATTTATGGGGAATTTGATTGCTGACATCTGGGGACAGAAATAAACTTACTATAATTACAGAGGCATCTTTGCCATATATATGAATTTCTTTCACCAAAAAATGCAAATCTGTCCCCAGGAAGAGTATATTTATATTTTCAGGCAGGGCTGCAATGGGGTTGGATGGCTTTTGGAGAATTCATTGCATTAAATTCCTCTGCTAGTGATGGGTTCATTATCATGGGGGAAGACAATCACAGGCAAAGACCTGTTTATCATTGTCCCCCACCTTCCACACCCCCAAAATCAGGATGCTTTCTCTCTTTGAGATTGTAAACCACTTGGCGCATGTCCAACAGCGGAAGGAGTGTTAAGAGGATTTAAGGCTCTGTCAGGTAGGATAGATTGACACAGATTCCCCTTAGGGTTATTATACATAGGAAACAGATCTACACAGAAATAAGACCAGCAGGGGGCCCTACATAATGCCTGCTCTAACCATGTCTCTGAAGAAATGGAAGAACTGAAGAAAATCCATGGTGGTGTGGCTGAGGGGGGGAGTTGTCCAGATGAGTATAAAGTCTATGGATTTGGAGAACACATCAGATGGGGTCGCCAGTAAGGATTTATTCCACCAGCTACCCATGGATATAGGATTATGGTTTTCATGAGGGCTGTTAATCCACCCTAAATGTAGAGGACACTCAAGGTCCTTCACATCATAGCCCAGGTCTATCTTTAACAAGTTCACTGCTATTTACCTTCAACATGTCATTCCTACACAGACAGTCCAGACCATTTGATGCTCTCACAGCATGCCCTTTGCTTTTTTGACTTTGATCTGACAAAAGATCTTTGAAGTCCTTTTATATTTACCACCATCTACCAAATTCCTATCTCCAAGGTTGTCTGCACAGCTCTTCTGCAGTCTAGAAAATACCTTGGCTCTCCATTAAGACATTTAATCTAGAGCTTGAGAGGCCATGACGCTACCCTGCGCAGAATGAACCATAGTGGTAGTGAGTTCATGGTCACTGAAGTGTTCAAGGAGATGCCAGACAACCACTGGGTGGGGATGTTGCCATGGGGATTTAATGTGTGGAGAGAGGTACATTAAATATGTTAGGGCTTCTCAGCCCTGGGAGCCTAAATTGTATGATGGTTACTTGTGCCCTTTTGGTAAGCTTCTTGAAGGCAGAGGCAGGGATCATCTGACTCATAGTTTTCTCAGCACACAGCCCAAATATCAGTTTTTTTTAAAAAAAGGCAGGTTCAGTATAAGTTATCAAGGGCTGATTTTATAGAGTTTACCCTGATACTTGCTGCATTGAACTCCAGATTACATTTGACATACTACTATACCACTATCATCAATATAAACCAGCGCTTCAAACCCAAACCTGAACCCTGAACCTGTTCTCGTTCATGTGTATTTTTGTGGTATAAACATGTAATAATATTTTTGCATAGGCTAAAATCCTATGTGTAGCTAGCAGGGCTTCAAACCAAACCCAAACCCGAACCTTGAACCTGTTCCAGTTCAAGTATTCTTTAAAACTTTTCTGAACTGAAACCTGAACCTAAACATGGTGAAAAGTGAATTTGGGTTAAGATTTTAATGTTTTGGGTTGTTGCTGTTGTTATTTATTATTAGCTACTTAAAAAATGAAAAAAATTGAAAAAAATTGCTCATCTCTCTACATATAGGTTTAATTTTTAAACCTGAACCCTCTGTATTTTAACATATTGAAGCTGCACCTGAACCTGAACCCATTTCTTTTTTCACAAATTTGAAGCCCCAACTATGGGCAGCTCTATTGTGGGCCTTATGTTTAGGGCATGTGTTAGAATTCTGAGATTTACAAGAAGTAGGATACATTCTTTCTCCATACTAATGTTGATCAAGGAAACAAGTCACACAGTGAACTCATAGTTGTTGTTATTGTTGTGAACTCATAGTACAGCCCAAATAAACGGGCTAAATGAATGACCAATGTGAAAATATAAAATAAGATAGAAAATGTTGAATAAATCATATCAATCATTTCTAATACCAAGGTGGACAAGGCAAATATGTTTTAGAACATGAAAGGCACACAGAGGTGATCCAACATCATTCTACATTTTACCATTGTGAAAACGAAGTCTCCCATCCCAAGCTCAACCAACTTGCCCAAAAATCACTAAACTAGAAGGTCTCAAAAAGTGGTCCTGAATACCTGCTCACCACTTTCCACGACACCTCAGACCTACCATCCATTATACCCCTTCCAAATCACTTTTTAGTTTTTCCTGGTTAATTCCATGTACCTTAAATCTGAGTATAAGCACCTGTTCCCCACCTCAGGCCTTGGCCACATATGCCCCTGAATTTTCTTTCTGACAGAATAATGTTCCAAATTTCCCTTTAACAATGATCTTAAATGCAAAGATATTACCAAAGTGGCTAATTTCATCAATAACCTACTCTAGATCTACATTCCCTCTCCTGACACATCTTCAAATATGGGTTAAATTCACATTGGTTGGATTCAGATCATAACTATTTACTAGTTATGGGAGCTTAAGCTAATTACTTAAACTTTCAGTGTCTCAGTTTCCTTATCTATAAAATGGGGCTAAAGTACCAACCTCAGAGTATTATTATGTGTATTAAATTAGATAACACATTTTTAAACAATGCCTATCAGAAGTACTCATTTTTTTAATCCTTAGACTCTTATATTCTTACCTCATGCTACATAATATTGACATCTTTTCTTTGTCCTATACTAACCTTGCTGAAGTATCAAGGAAGAATTAATAAAACTATGATGATAACAGTAAACCATATTTTTAGCCCATATTATGTCCCAGGCACTTCTATATACACTTTACATTCATTATCAACAGCCAAAGGAGGCAAATATTCTTATTATCTCTGAATTACAGATGTGACCTAGAAAGGTTAAGTAACTTATCCAAGGTCATCCAGGTATAACTGGTCAAACTCCAAGTTCCTTCTCTTAGCCATAGCAATTTGGCATTACTGTATTTAGTCAGCAATTTCTTATCACTATGCTTTTGCCACTTATAATCCCATAGGTATTGCTCATGCTCTCCTTCATCCTCCACTTTTCTAGAAAAATCTTAATCATTATTCCTACCCTCAAGGACCTTACATTTAAAGCAAGGAAATAATATAAATACATATGAAAAGCATATTATAATAAAAAAAAACCTCAAGCTTATTTAAACCAATCCTGCTTCATTAGGTTTACTTGTTTCCACTCACTAACAGTGGCTTTTGAGAGTGTATATAGCCATGGCACCAAATCACTACTTAAAGATGTTGTGCTGCTGTTTTTTGGTGCTGTTGAATCACATCTGACTCATAAGCAACACTCACAGGGTTTTAGTTGTTGCCGTCGAATCATGTCTGACTCACAGTGACCCTCATAGGGTTTTCAATGGCTGTTTCTGGATTGCCTTAGGAGTGGATTGCCACATCTTTCTCCCATTTTTGTGGTGCTGGGAATCGAACCCAGGACCTCAGAGACTGCAGAGCGATGCTCTACCAACTGAGCTAACTGATGCTCTAACAGAGCAATGCTTTACCAACTGAGCCCCCATAGGGATTTTAGGCAATGTAAAAACATATTTCAGGGAACTTCAAGTAGCTTGTGAGTTCAAGTCTGAAACAGACATTATTGGTTTTCAGGAGTTGGGGAGAAGCCAGAAGAGGCTCCACAGTAGAGCTTTTGTGAAATTAGCTTTAGGACTTCTATAACTGAGAGTGTTTTATCACAGAGACAATGGAAAGGAAACATGGGGAATTACCTATATGCTGTCTGAGTGCTACTAACAAAGGAGGTAATAGTGTAGGGTGAGTCACTGCGCACTGTCAGGTTATCTTGTTGAGGGTCACTGCTGCCAGAGTGTCAAGGTCAGGATGAAACAGGAGAACAAAGCAGCAGTCTGGAAAGCCTGTCACCCTTGCCCACCCACTGATGATTAGTGGCACAGGTGACATGCATGATGATAATATCAGTCATACATGCGTTGAGCACTTTATAGTTTATAAAGCACTTTCACAGCCATTATCACATTTTTAAAGAATTTTCTGTAGAAGATTCAATACTGGCCAAACCTTCAAAGGAAAACTTTACTTTTCAGGAGGATATTTCCATGATTTGAGAAAAGATGCCTATGTATTTCAAGTTGGGTGACTCACATGAGCACAAACACACACAGGAGATATTGATTTATTAAGTACTCATCTCAGATGGGAGCTGGAGGAAACAAACAAATACATGGGTATTTCCATTCAAAAAGCCTTGGTCTAGATGAGGAACAGTGGCATATATGTAACAGAAGATCATAATTACCACTGCACAGTGATGAATGAATGATAGAGCAATAGCTGGCAAATTTCAGGCTGGTAGAAATGGCCTCTAGATTGAACACTAAAGAAACATATCACAGAGGATAAGGATTTGAGCCAGTCCTTACAGAATCTTTATGATTTAAATATTAGAGAGAAAAGAATGAGATTGCATAGCTAACATACAGATCAACCCATGTGTATTAACTTTTATTATTTAAAAATTTTTACATTTTTCACATGAGATTCTACCATAGAATTTCCTCCACTTATACATTATAAGAACAGAATAGTAAACACTGGCTGCACTTCTCCTTATTCCCCCTAAGAAAAAACCCTGATAACAGAAACCAAGCAAGGCAAGAGGCAAAAACAAATGCAATAAAATTTAGAAGTTAGAATTCAATGAAAGAGACAGAAAATGCTGGGGTTGACCAGAGGGATGGCATAGCTCACTTCCAAACCATCACCATAAATCACTAGTAATTATACAGGGAATCCGCAAAATCCTAAAGACTCTCACAAATACACCCGAATCTAGATAAAGGCAAATTATATTGGTCTTCTTATCTTCTATCAGATTCAATAATACTGGGGGAGGGGGGAAATAGTTAAACCACAGAAGGCTAACAGAATGCAGACTCCCTAATGGGCTTAAAGGCTCCAAAGGCTACACATTCATACTGATTTGGAGAAATGATCCAAAGCCCAAAAGTAAACTCTGGCAAAGTTTTCACAGAATGTCAGATGAGAAAACTGAAGCTGGGTATCCCTATAAAGATCATATCCCTTCTCAGCTGAGCCATTTTTCCTACATCATTTTCTTAAGCTAAAAATATGAATAAAATATAGAATACTTTTCAAACCACAACTCTGAGGGTAAAAGAAGTATATCTTATATAAGTTGGAAAGATAATTAAGAACCCAATCTTGCTGTATAGTCATAGAGTCAAACATGATCATAGAAAAAAGAAATGGTATGGTAAACACACAGACCTTCTAGAAAACAATAAGATCAGGAAAGAGAAGGCAATAGTGCATCATCTAAAAGACAAAGAAACCATTAAGTCAAGCAGTAGGGTGAAAAATAATAATAGCTGTATGTTATGAAACACCTTAATAAGAACAAGACTTTAATCAAAGAGGGACTCAGTTGAATGCAATTTAATTGAATGAGAGGTCTATCTCCCACATGATGGGGTAAACCCACTACATCTCATCTTTTCCACTGATTAAAAACTCTTCACAAAATACAAGGATGCTGATGATGTTGAAAAGCAAACAAATGCAGGTACATTGTGCAGGTGAATTTCTGGATTCTTTTCTCTCTTTTATGTAGCTTTGCTTCAACCTCAGGCCACAATCACAGAGGTATGTGACTGAGGAGCAGTGTTGTTGCTGTTGTTGTTAGGTGCCATGGAGTCCTGTCCAACTCATAGTGACTCTTATAGGGTTTTCAATGGCTGTTTCGGGATTGCCTTGAGAGTGGATTATCAGGTCCTTCTCCCATGAGAAGAAGGGTAGGAAGCTAAAATTCTGTTTTCCAATTCAATCTCATATTTATGGGATAAAGATCTGATAAAGAGGCCCTAAAGGCCTGGAAGATGTGGAAGGATCCCTGAGAGGAGAGAGCTGGAAAGGGGGATCTTATAATTCTGTCTGTAAATCTACACAAGTTTCTGGCTCATTTCTGAGCTGTGCATGCACTGTCAGGATATATCCAAGGCAAAGGCTCACTCAAATTTCATACTAACGTGGAGTGATACACTCCACGTTATGCTGAGTGTATAAGACAGAATCAAAGGATAACAGTAAAGACTCTTAAAACTAAACTAACATTAGAACTCACAAAATGCATGGAAAAATCTATTGTTTATAAGTATTGAGGCTGAACTCCCTGCTAAAATAATAAAACCCACAATTCTTCATAGGATTACAATATAACCTACTATCGAAGCACCCATTTTCTCAAGTGATAAAACATGAATAAAGCATAGAAAACTCACTTTCATGACACATGTTAGGCCTTCTGATAATGTTCAAAATGCCAAGGCTACAAGCCAAAAAGAAGTGGAAAATATGACTAATTCTCAGGGGAAAAATAATGAACAGATAAAGAACCCCAGCATGACCGAGCTGTTAAAATTATAACAGACTTTAAATACTACTTACTACAGCCATACTCCATGAGGTAGAAATTAAACATGCTTACAATTACTGGGAAAACAGAAGCTATCCAGAAATAGAAGCTAGAAAAAAATTAGAAAATTTACACCTGAAAAATGTAGTGTATGAATGGAAAAATTCACTGGATAGCCCTAGTAGTAGAATGATAACAGAAGAAGCAGCCAGTGAACTTGAAGATAAATTATCCAAAATGAAGAATTGAGAGAAAAAAGAATGAAAATAGAAAAAGAGCCTCTGGAACATATATGCAATATCAAAGGTCTAACATATGTATAATTGGAGTGATACAATGAGAGGAAGAAAAAATATGCAAAAACACCAAATCTACTGAAAAAAGTCTACAGATTCACAAATCTCAGTCAACTGTAAATAAGACATATATAGTACTGGAGGTGCTAACTTGTTTATCCCAAGAGATTTGGAAAACAGCTACCTGGCCAACTGACTGGAAGAGACCCATATTTGCACCTATTCTCAAGATAGGGGATCCAACTGAATGTGGAAACTATTGAGAAATATCATTAAAATCACATGCAAGCAAAATTTTACTAAAGATCATTCAAAAGTGATGACAGTAGTATATATACAGGGAACTGCTGGAAAATCAAGCCAGAATCTGAAGAGTGCATGGAATCAGGGACATCACTGCTGATGTCAGATGTCTATCTATGTTTTATTGACTATGCAAAGGCATTTGACTGAAAGAATCACAAAAAATTAGGGATAACATCGCAAAGAATGGGAATACCAGAGGACTTAATTGTACTCATGAGGAATCTGTACATAGATCAGGAGGCAGTCATTCGAACAGAACAAGGAAACACTGCCTGGTTTAAAGTCAAGAAAGGTATGCATCAGGGCAGTATCATTTCACCATACATTTTTAATCTCTATGCTGAACAAATAATCCAAGAAGCTGGACTGTATGGAGAAGAACACAGGATCTTGATTGGAGAAAGACTTATTGACAGCCTGCATTATACAGATGACACAACTCTGCTTGCTGAAAGTGAAGAGGATTTGACATTTACTAATGAAGATCAAAGAACACAGCTTTTGGTATGGATTGTGCCTCAAAATCAGCAAAACAAAAATCCTTAACTGGGTCAGTATGCAACTTTACAATAAATGGAGAAAATATTGAGGGTGTCCAAGATTTTGCTTTACATGGTTCTACGATCAACACCCCATGAGGTAATAGTCAAAAAAATCAAATGAAACATAGCACTGGGAAAAGCTGTTTCAAATACCTCTTTAAAGTGTTGAAAAGCAAAGATGTCACCTTGAAGATGAAGGTGCACCTGACTCATACCATGGTACTTTCAGCCACATCATACAGTTGTGAAAGGTGGACAGTGAACAAGGGAGACAGAAGAAGAATTGACACTTTTGAATTCTGGTTCTGGAGGCAAATATTGAATATACTATGGGCTGCCAAAAGAAACAACAGATCTGTCCTAGAAGTGTAACCAGAGTGCTCCTTGGAAGCAAAGATGGCTAGCCTGCATCTGACATATTTTGGACATGTTGTCAGGAGGGACCAATCCCTAGAGAAAGACATCATGGGTGGAAGAGTGGTGTATCAAGTAAAAAAAAGAAAAACCTTCAACTATATGGACTGACACAGTGGCTGCAACAATGGGCTTAAACATAAATAAGATCATGTGCTTGGCACAGAATTGAGGAGTGTTTCATTTTGTTATACATAGGGTTGCTATGAGTCAGACCCAAATTTATGGCACCTAATAATATCCATTGAGTAGACTGAAAACTACTACCTAAAGTCAGGTATTGTGATCCCACCTGCACTAGTTTTGCAGCTTAAGATTGCTTTGGCTATACATGGTCTTTTATTTTTCTATATGAATTTTTGGATTATATTTTTCTATTTCTGCAAAGTCTGTCCTTGGGATTTTAAAGGGAATTGCATTAAATCTATAATTGCTTTTGGTAATATAGCCATTTTTACAATATTGATTGTCCCAATCTATGAGCAAGTCAGGTCCCTCCATCTTCTAGTATCCTTTGTGATTTCTTTCTTTAATGTTTGAAGTTTTCCTCGTAGAGATCTTCAGGGCTTTGGGTTATATTGATTCCTAAATATTTAACTTATTGGTGAGCTATTGTGAAAGGGATTGACTGTTGCCTTAATTTCCTTCTCTTGCTGTCACAATTGGTGTAAAAGAAGGCTACGGATTTTTGAGTGTTAAGTTTGTACCCTGCTACTTTGCTGAAGGAGTTAATTAGATCTAAGAGTTTTCTAGGATTTTGGGGGTCCTTTAGATAAAGGATCATGTGAAGTAGTCTGTGAAGAAGGATAATTTGATCTCTTCCTTGCCTATCTATATCCCTGACCTTAAACTATACTACAGGGCTACAATAGCAAAAGCAGCTCGGTACTGGCACAAAAATAGGCTTGATGACCAGTGGAACAGAAATGAAGATCCAGAGATATACCCATGCAACTATAGCCACCTGATCTTTGACAAAGGGGCTAAGGTCATAAAATGGAGAAAAGATAGCCTCTTCAACAAATGGTGTTGGAAAAATTGTATGTCCATCTGCATAAAAATGAAAATATACCCATATCTCTCAATTTGTATGAGAGTCAACTTGAAATGGATAAGAGACCTCAACATAAAACCAGAAACCTTAGAACTATTAGAATAAAATAAGGAAACATGCTCCAACACATAGGCATAGGAAAGTGTTTCCTTAAGAAGACTCCAATCACTCAGAAAATCACACCAAGAATTGACAAATGAGATTACATGAAATTAAAAAGCTTCTGTACAGCAAAGGAAACAATCAACAGAGTTAGGAAAAGGCCACTGAATGGGAGAAAATCTTTGCATACTACACATCCAACAGAGGACTAATTTCTAGAATTTACAAAGAACTCAAGAAAGTAAATCTCAAAACACCAAAGAACCCAATACATAACTGGGCAAAGGCAATGAACAGACAGTTCTCAAATAAGAAGTTCAAAGGGCTAAGAAATAAGTGAAAAATGCTAAATATCCATAGCCATTAGGGAAATGCAAATCAGAACAACTCTGAAATTCTACCTAACTCCAGTAAAAATGGCCAAGGTTAGCAAAACAATAATAAAAATGCTAGAAAGGATGTGGATAAAAAAGGAACCCTTTTAGACTGCTGGTGGTACTGCAAATTAATTCAACCATTTTGGAATTCAATATGGAGATACCTCAGAAAATTAAAAATAGAACTGCCATATGACCCAGCTATACCACTCCTAGGAATATAACCAAAGTGAAACAAGTCATACCACAGAGACACCTGCATCTCCATATTTAATGCAGTACTCTACCCAATAGCAAGGATATGGAACCAACCAAGATGCCCATCAACAGAAGAATAGATTTAAAAAATTGTGGTAATATACATACTAGAAAATTATTCAACAATAAAAAAGAATGAAATAATGTCATTTGCAGCAAAATGGATGGAACTGAAGAATATAATCTTAAGTGAATGAGCACTGGCCCAAAAAGAGAAATACCTTATGTTCTCACTCATATGTGGGAGCTAAATCTTAAAGGAAGAAAAAAAACCATACATACATAAGTATATATATAAAAATGAATAATTTTTAATGAATATATATATGAATATATATATGAATTTAATGAATATATATATAATAATATATATAAAAATGAATAATTAAACTTAACTAACAAGGGAAAATATAAGCACCATAGAGGGAGGGGAATAGCAAAGGGAAGTGAAGGCTGTGAAAGGTGGGAAGGGGAGGAGAAACAATGTAAAGGGATAGAGGGGGAGAGGCTAATCTCAATGATGCAACTTTATGAGTACATGGGAAAAATGATTTAGCTCAGTTGGTAGAGTGCTGCGCTGCAGTCTCTGAGGTCCTGAGTACAATTCCCAGAACCGCAAAAATGGGAGAAGGGCCTGGCAATCCACTCCCAAGGCAATCCTGAAACAGTCAGCCATTGAAAACCATATGAGGGTCGCTATGAGTCGGACACTGACTCGACGGCACCTAACAACAACAACAAGCCCACGTATGCATATGACTTATTAGTCAAAATGTTCTACCAATTTTGTAAGTTGATGAAAGTGTAACCAAAATTGATGTAACAGTTGCATAATGGAAAAAGTAAATGCTGCATTACTCTGTACCCCACTAACATTTACCAATAAAGGGAAAAAAGAAAACTAACACCTAAGGAAACAAAACAGAAACCAAACAAAGAGAGAACTAAAAAGCAATTTGGAAAGACCAAAGAACAGAGGCATTACACCAAAAACTAAACTGCTGATAGGGCAAAAGTCTAGTAAAATCACAATGAATGCATGTGAAAAAAAGACAAATTAATTAGATCAACTAATATTCATATCCTCCATGTATCTGTCAGCTTGTCATGCTGTGGGGGCTTGAGTGATGCTGTGATGCTAAGATGCTGAAAGCTATGCCATTAGTATTTCAGATACCAGCAGGGCCACCCATGATGGACAAGTTTCAGCTGAGCTGCCAGACTAAGACAGACTAGGGAGAAGGACCTGGCAGCCCACTTCCAAAACAATTAACCATTAAAAACCCTATGAATAGCAAAGAAGCATGGTCAAATACAGTGGCAGAAAACTAACTCCCCCAGGCTGGAAGGCATTCAAAAATTGACTGGGGAAGAGTTGCCTCCTCAAAGTACAGTTGACCTTAATGATGGGAATGGAGTAAATTCCCTGGGATCTCCTTTTGCTGATGTGGCATGACTCAAAATGAGAAAAAAAAAAAAAAAAAAACAGTGACTGCAACATTGGGCTCAAACATAAAAAGACCACGTGCATGGCCCAGTGTCAGGTAGCATTTTGTCCTGCTGTACAAAGGGTTGCTATGAGTCAGATCCAACACAATGGCATGTAACAAAAAACCACGGAATAACATGCAATATTTGTAAAGCTAATAGGACAGAAAATATATTAAATGAATAATATAAAAAATTCCCAAAATGAAGAAAAATCTGCAAATTCAAAGAATTTACCAGATTTCAAGAAAATTATTGTCAGATAAATCTTAGTTAAGTTACTGAAATTCAAGCGAAAAAAAATTCTCCAGGAAAAAACAGAAGGAAAAAAATCAACGTCACTGAAGAAAATTCAGGCTGATCTCCTACTTACAATAAATACTAGGAAACAATGAAGAAATATTTACATATATAGAAATGTCATTTATCTTTAAAATATTGTCCCCAACTAAAATGCCATTCAAATATAACAAACACGTAAAACTTAAGAAATCCAAGACTCATGAGCCCTTTATGAAAAGAAAATGTACTGAGAAGAAAATGTAGTTTGAATGGCCTGCAGCTGTACCACTGTGGCATCTGATCTCATCAGATCTGGGAAGCTAAGCAGAGTTGGACCTAGTACATACTTGGATGGGAAACTGCTTGGGAACACCAGGTACTGTAGCCTTGGGAGAAAGACCAGGCAACCCACTCTCAAAAAACAATCAGCCATTGAAAACCCTATGAATAGCAGAGAAACACTAACAATATTGCTTTGCCTGTTGTATATAGGATAACTATGAGTTGGACACCCACTCGATGGCACCTAACAACAACAGCATTTGAGTGAGAATTTAGGAGCCAGGTTCCTCTAATCCCAGTGCCTTGGGAGGCAGAGGTGGAGGGATGGTGAGTTAGAGGCCAGAGGCAGCCTGTGTAACTTAGCGAGACCTTGTCTCAAAAAAACTTTTTAAAGAGGGTGCTCGAGGAGCAGTTCAGTGGTAGAACACTTGCAAAGTATACATGAGCCCCTGGGTTCGACCCCAGAAAAGAGAGAGGAGAGACAGGAGAGAGACAGTGAAAGGGGGGAAGGGACAAGAGAAGAGAAGAGAAGAGAAGAGAAGAGAAGAGAAGAGAAGGGGAGGGGAGGGGAGGGGAGGGGAAGGGAGAAGAGGAGAAGAGAAGAGAGGAGGGGAAGGGAGGGGAGGAGAGGGGACCAGAGGGCAGGGGAAGAGAGAGAATGAATTTAGGAATGGAGAAACTATGGACAAAAGAACTGCTGATGAACTCTGAGTTCACATACACATTGAGTCAATACTAAACAACTATGGAAAGTATTGTTACAGGAGAGAATGCAATTGTCATTAACAATATAAAGATAACATTGTAACTAAGAAAAATGTAGAGGGGGGAGTGGTAGAAGTTGTGATCTTCCTGGTTCAGAAAAGACAATCAGTGATCCTGTTTAAAACTGAAACAGGGTTAAAACATAATTACCATTCCAATCTCAAAACACTTATATTCTCTTTTCTTACTGTAAGAGTGATTGTTGATCCAATTTTATGAAAAGTATAGGTGTTCTGTCATTCCTTTCTCCCTATACAAAGCATACCGGATACCACCAGGATAAAAATCTATAACTTTTAACTCATTTGGTGCTATGTTATAACTAAACAAGGTAACTAACTGACTCCCAAGAACACAGACACATTTGAGATACACTAAGTGTTCTACTGCCTGCACCAATACCAATGTGGTGTCTGATGCCCTCAGATCTTGGAAGCTAAGCAGGGTCGGGTCTGGCTAGTACTTGGATGGGAGGCCGCCTGGGAACACCAGGTGCTGTAGGCTTGGGAGAAGGACTGGGTAACCCACTCCCAAATAACAAGCAGCCATTGAAAAGCATATGAATAGCAGAGAAGTACTAACAATACTGTTTCACCTGTTGTACATAAGGTTGCTATGAGTCAGACACTGACTCAATGGCACCTAACAACAACAACAAAGTGTTCTATTTTGCTTTTCCAAAACATCCCCTGTGTGTTTGTACACACACAAACACATGCATACAATATGCACCTTTCATATCTGGCTATTCATTACCTATTCCTTGAAAACTATTGTACCCCTACAGACCCGGTCATTTTAGAAATAGCCCAATTGGTTTTCAAATGACTATATATGAACTGTGGCCCAGATTCCATGTAGCCAGATGATCCACATCTAATTTGATGTTAGAAATGCCATTTTTTCAACTCATTTATTCTTGTATGAAATAAATTCAGATCGGATTAACTAGGGAGAGGAAATAGGTACAAACATATTTTCCTTCCTGGTGTGGTTTAAGATCTACATAGAAGACTTGCATAATGACTTACTCTGGTATCTGAAACTTGTGATAATGAAACTATTTTGGATACACTCTGAATGACTCACATACTATAAAAATGGTAGTGTTGGAATACCAAATGCAGGTGACAGAGGTCTTTAAACATTCAGAAATGTATATCCTGTTCTGCCTAAGTCCTATCCTATTGTACAAAAGTCCATAAAAGAAGATAACAATAATTGAAGATAATAAAAGTCACAATTTGATAGTACTTGTTGATGTTTCCTATATGGAAGTTACTCTCATAACTACATGTGGAACTACATGGCTCATTTGATTTCATCCTGGAATCTCTCATTTGTTAGTGCTATTTTGTTCAGTGGATTCAGGGATATTGGATGGGGAAAATCCTGGACACAGGAACTCACCTCCACCTCCTTTCTTCTGGAGAGGTGGTTGCCTGGTACCTGAACCCTTGACCCCATTTAAGAACATTTCTGGGAAGAGTTTAGGCACCATGACTCTACGCTCAAATCTGCATTTCTTCAGGGAGTGCCATCACTGAGCTTTGTCAGGCATATTGAGTACATAAAACATTTTGTACAGAAATATGGCAGAATTTACATACAAACACAAATAGATTAGACAATATACTATTTAAAACTAATAATGCAATATACTTTAACAAATATTGAATAAAATTGCTGGTGTCTGATGGATATAATGATTCCCTACGGTATATGTGACATGAATAACAATAAATATTAGTGAACTATCAGTTTTCAAAGTTTAAATCCATTGGTTTCAAGGTATAAATATCCTAAATAGTTCCCTAAAATTCAATAAGAGGAATCAGAGAATGTAGAGTTCTTAAATCTAATGGCATACCCTAGCCCAAAAGAGTCATCCCATTAAACCAGGTTAGGAACATTTGATTTTCAGAAGATACATGCGAATATCTGCAAATCAGGGAACACAGTTTTCCTACATGCACAAAACACACACGCACACTATAGAGTACTGCTGTAGAGTCTCCTGCTAAAAGTCTTCTCATAGACAGAGTGTACATCCCACGCAAGCCCACAAGGAAAAAATGCATAGCTGTTCCTCCACCCCAGCGTTGCCCAACGTATAAGAAATAGGTCTGCTCTGACAAAGTGTTCCTTGACAGAGTATATACTTTAAATGTTGAGAAATTACTCTAGAATCTGGAAGCCTTTCACATGCTAATATGTATTCTCAATCCCCAAAAGAGAAATCAAACAGAAAGCCACTTTCCAAAGCTTTCTGATGGCAACCCATTCTTCACAATCTCTGCACAAACAACTTCTGAAACAACTTGAGATGCTGTTTCTCCTCCCAGACTACAGTTTCCAGGTTCTGTTGAAGAGCATGGAATGATCTGGAAACAAAGCAGCCTTTGAAGGAGAATTGAGAAACCAATGTCCCATCTGAGTCATGCATGGCATTGATGGGTTTAACCTTCATTGTGAAGGATTTCAATGTTAGTACACATGTTGCAACCCTCCTTCCTAGATAAATCATCTTGGTCAAAAATTCGGGTGGGGGAGATTCTGTGAATGTCATTCAGAGTTCCTGAGGCTTCTTATCTTGAATAAAGTGAGGT
>VMDO01029539.1:0-22505 GCA_007922755.1 Pedetes capensis | reverse complement strand
TTTTTTTTTTTTTTTTTTTTTTTTTTTTTTTTTTGCTTATGGCTTTTATTGCTTTTTGTCTTTTTACCTTCTTTGCTCCTGTCCATCACCTCAAGCCTTGGGGAAGAGTGTTGGTCTTTGGGGCATTGTGGAGGTGTCTTCCTTTCCTGTACTGACAAGCTGAACAGACGCACCTTGTTGGTTCGACCCATCAGCAAGCAGGACCCTTTCAGTAATTGCTCTGGCTTCTTTCCTTCTGTAAGAAATCATTTTAAAACTATGCTATAGAACTCCCTTTAACAGAAACCCAAAGAAGGAATTCAACTATCCATACAGTCAACTCTTTGATTTTCATTTTTCTCAGTATCATTTACTTTGTAAATGAACTATAATGCATTTTAACATCATAAATTGATTTTCTATTGTAATGTTTCTGAACCACTTCCACATAATGTTGTCATCCTGGGTATGTAAATATAAACCAATTTTACCATAATTATAAGAAAATCAAAGTAAGATTTTAAATACAATGTTGTTTTAAACTGTCCATGTATTGAATAATCAAGAGTTGACCAGTACTGCTTTTGTCATTCATTTTATGATTCTTGCTGAGATTGCCTTTTGTTTTTTGGATTTGTTTTTTTCTATTATACCATTGTCTTCTTCTCCCAGACAATTCGAAGTACCGTATTTGGTGCTTTCTTGAATCTGGACATGTCTGTACTTTTTTCATTGACTAGACAGAAGATGAATCAGACTGTATACCAGTGAGTTTTAGATGTTTAAAAACCTGCATTTTCTATTGGCACAACACATGTCAATATGTTGTTAAACTATTTTAATTGATATTCTAAATCTGGACAAGATTTCTGAAATTTTTAAATATTAATAGTACATGATCACAATGGTAATGCATGTTCTTTTAAAAATTTAAGTCACTGCAAACATTATTAGATGTTTTCTCACCATGTGTGAATTAATTATTCTTTTTTGTAGTTCTAAACAAACTTAAGACATATATATTTTTATCATTATAAAAATATTTAAGTGATTTTCTCCTATTTAATGTTTAATGGCATATTTGTGTAATAGAAAATGCTATTTAGCAATTAGATTTTAAACTTTTTTAGCTGTCTAGCTTTAGTACTAGAAAAATATGGCTTTGAAATGTATTTTTTTGTATCAGTGGAAGTTGTATTTAGATTCGGTTTTTTTCTCTGTGGATGTTCATTAGTGTCTGTGAGACACATTTTTAATAATTTTAAAATGTGTTCAGAAAACATTATTAATTTCTTTAAATTTCTTTTTATTTTTTTTCTAAATTTTTAAAATTAAGTTCTTTGGGCTGGGGATGTGGCTCAGTAGTATAGCACTTGCCTAGTATATGCAAGGCCTTAACATTTTTTAAAAAGATAAAATTAAGTATCTTTTATTAAAATTTCTTTGATTTTCAGTGTTTTCTAATTTTTCATTTTAAATAGTATGAAATATTATTACTATATGAAAGGTAAAATTTATTTATTTATTATTTACTTATTTATTTTTGTAGTACTTAGGGGTTGAACCCCAGGGCCTACACATACTTTTCAAGTGCTCTACTACTGGGCTTCATCTCCAGCCCACTTTTATTTTATTTTTTTATTTTGAATCAGGGTCTCACTGAGCTACACAGACTAGCTCTACCCTCAAACTCTCAATCCTCCTGCCACTGCCTCCCAAATCGCTGGGATTACAGGCATACTCCACTGCTCCTGCAGAAAAGCAATATTTATATTATGTCAATACTAGCTGCACATATTTCCGCCCTAATATTAAGGAAGTAGGGATGCTTCAGTTTAAAAAAATGAAAACCTTTTCCTCACGTAGCTTGCCTTTCAGGAGTGCTTTTATTCAACATGTTGTAAATGTTTTTTTTTTAAATTAAAACATTCATAAAAATGTATATACTATTTCCAAGATTCAAATGTTGCTATTAATAAAGATGCATTATGAGTTGTACTATTTAGTGATGACTTCTGCCCCTCTGCTCAAACTGTAGTTTAGACACCTGGAATAGACAGTGTTACTGAAGTCTCTTCCGCTGGGGCTATACCATAGCTAACCTTTACTTCTTGTTGCCTGCTGTCCAGCAACATGATGATCTAGCTGGTAGCATTTGCTCTTGCTTTACTGTATTGTTTTGTTTTGAGTGTAGAAAGCAAAAAGAAAGAGAAATCAGGGAGTAGAAACAGTGAGAAAGTTGGAAATAGTAAAAAATTTTCTGAGCACAGACCATTGTGGGAGAAATGATATTTCATTTGATTGCTTTTCAAGATTTTTTTTTCCAAGTTTTTTTAGTGGTCAAATAATTGACTTGAAGAAAAAAAAAAGAATCCATACAAAAATAATCTTGTTCTCACTCTCCTTTATTATGAAGTTCAGATTAAAAGAAAATTTAGCAGTAATTGGTGGATTGCTGTGCATACTCTTTTTTCCCCTACTCACCTTGTCATGTTGACATCAACATGAGAGAAAGAAAGTGGAAGGAAAGGAAGCTTAGGAGTGATGGCATAACTTTGGCTCAGAAATATCATAACTTTGTTATTTCTCACTTTTTTCCTGTTTATCTGAACATATTCTCTCTTGTTCCTTCTTCCTTAGTTTAGCTCCTCTCTTAAATCACTGCTTGGGCTCTAATAACTAAAACTTTTTCAGATATTGGGAAGAGGAATTGGGGATGGGATATAACAATTCTAATTTAATTTTATGTTGAATAATTTGAAAAATGGAATTCTATATACCACTAGTTGACTCACAAAAATAATTTTCAAGAGGATTCTTGACTTTCAGATCAGTTTTTCTAACAGTCATAGAAGCTTTTTCTCCATCTTCAGAATTGACCAATCATTTGTTTATTAAGCTTAAAGTGATTAAGACAAAAAGGCCAAAATACTAAGGTTACTTTCTTTTTTCCAATACTTTTTTCTTTTTTTAATGGAATGCATATTGTGATTTCCTTTTTTTTTTTTTTTTTTTTCCTGGAACAGGCCACTACAAAACTTCTAGATGGCACTCATCAGCAGCATGGATTTCTGTCTCTGACATATACAAAGGCTGTAACTAAAAATGTCCGCCACAAGTTAACATCAAGAAATGAGCGAAGAAGTTTTCATAAATTATCTGAAGGTTTAACAGATGGTTCCCCTCATTTTCTTCATGAAATTCTTCTTTCAGCACAAGCCTTTGATATTGTCCTTTGTTTTCCTTTACTTAATGCCATTGCAAGTATATTTCAAACAAAACTACCAAGGACCCAAAAAGAGAAAAGAAAATCTCCTGGTCAGCCCATGAGGACTCATACACTGACTTCTCGCAATTTACCTTTGATTTATATCAACACAAGTGTAATCAGGATTTTTGTTCCCCAAACAGAAGAAATGCAGTCAAATGTTGGAGGTATTGTTTTCTGATTTTTTGTTTGTTTGTTTGTTTGACTTTAATTTTCTTCTAGAGACCTTAGTTTTCTGGATTTCATTTGCTTGTGTAACCCTTAACTGGTATCATAGGGTCAAAATACACCCCCTGGGGGGTGCCAGACATGGGACACTATAGCACTTACTTAAGCACAGGTACGTGCGTTGTGGGGTTATATGTGAGTTAAATATGCACAGGGATTATACTTTGAAGTTTGGTGTATATTATTGTTCTAAAACTAAGCATGTATAAGTTATATCAGAATACTGGCTAAAGTTTCTAACTCCATTAGTTAGTAGAGTATGAAAGCTGAGTTGTTGTTGTTTTTTTTTCTCAGAGATTTTGCCAGTAAAGCTTGTACCTTCTGTTATTTGTTTTATGAAACCTAAGTGGTGGATTCTATATAATATCTAACCAAAATTTTGTTTAAAAACAGAATACTATTAATAACAACGAAATTTTTTAAAAGTCTATGATAAATATTCACCCAGTGACTGAGGAGGGGAAAAAAATTAGTCAATAGAACACAGTCCCTATGGCTTTTTCCAGGCCTTATCAATGCCTTAAGAAATTATTCTATGATTTGAACTGAACGAAAATGATAACCTCACTACCTAAACCCACGAGAGTGATTTAAAACACTTCACCTCCCTCTATGATATAAAAAATGGGGAATGTTGTATATTTTAAGAAACATTATAGCACAGTGGCTAATGGTATGGAATTTGAAGTTACACACACTTGAGTTAAAGTACTAATTTTACTGGTTCTGATTTTCTCAATACTGGGGGTTGAACCCAGGGCCTCACGCCTGCATGCGTTGCAAGTGCTGGACCACTGAGCTGCGCCCCCAGACCTTTTTTTTTTTTTTTTTGAGACAGGGTTTCACTAAGTTATGCAGACTGCCTCTGGTCTCGAACTTGTGATCTTCCCGCCTCCATCTCCTGAGCTGCTGGGATTACAGGTGTGCACCACCACGCCCGGCACTGGTTCTAATTTTGAAAGCTTAAGCAAGTTAATCTAAAATCCTCAAGTATGAAATAATAGTAACAGTACCTATTCAGATAACAGGTTGAATAGCTCACTTTCAAAAGATGGCAACATGAGACTATATGCATAATGCCAATTCCATGGTAAATTCTCATTAAATGGGATTTTTATTATGAGAAAGGTGTACACTTTCTTTTAAACTAGAATTCTGGATGTCTTATATTTAGTATCACATATGCCTCCTTGGTCAGATTTAATCATATAGCCATACTCAGCTGCAGGAGAGGCTGAGATGCAGTCTTTTATTAGATGATAGTATACTGTGTTAGTTTGTTCCTGAGGCTAAAACAAAACACCTTAGACTGAGTAATTTAAAAATTTACTTCTCATAGTGGTGGACTAGCAGAAGCAGGAGGGTGATGGGAAAATCGGGAAGGGAAGGATGAGCAACATAGTGGGTAAAGAGGGAGAGAACAAATGTAAAATACAGGTTGCAGTTCTCTATTGCAGGCAATGAAAAAATCATGTTATACCTCATAAATATGTGTAATTATCTCTACCTATTAATCAAAAAATATTTTTAAATGTTTAAGGAGCCAGACACTTTGGCACACGCCTATAATCCCAGTGACGCAGGAGGCAGAGGCAGGAGGATCACAAGTTCGAGACCAGAGGCAGTCTGCGTAATTTAGCGAGGCCCTGTCTCAAAAACTAAAAAAAAAAAAAAAAAAAAAAAAGGGCGTGGGGGGCGCAGCTCAGTGGTACAGCACTTGGAAAGCATGCAAGCACAAGACCCTGGGTTCAACCCTCTTTACCGCAAAAAAAAAAAAAAAAGTTTAAAGAGATGGAAGTGCCAACAATCCTGATTTGATAATCACACAGTGTATATATGAAATGAATTATCACTCTGTACCCCATTAATATGTACAACCAAAATACTTAATAAAAAATAAATTTATTTCTCACAGTTCTAGATATTTACAAGTCCTGGATAAAAGTGCTAGCAGATTCAGTGTCTGGTGAGTGCTGCTCTCTACTTCTAGGATGGCACCTCATTGCTAGATCCTCACAAAGTAGAAGATTAGAAGGGCAAAGAGGAACAAACTCATTCACTGAAGCTCTTTTATACAAGGATAGGTCTGCCTTGTGGCCTAATTACTTCTCACAGGACCCATTTCTTAATATTATCATCTTGGAATTTTTAGTTGCAACATGAATTTTGGAAGGACATATATACTTCCAACAATAGTATATGACCAGATAATAATTAGGGTCTTGTGAATTTGAAATAGAAGAAAGAATGGATATTTGAGAGATAGATCATAGTCTATGCCACATAAAAATAGCAATAGACATTTTTGGTTTTTACATTTAATTATTATGTGGAGAAGGCAGACCTTGAATGGTCAGTGGTGATAAATAACAAAAGAAAAGCACCTGACTTCATCTTCTTCTCCGAATCTAGTACTCTTTCTTGACAGATAACCTTAACTAGGGAAGGTATTTGGCCTATTATTATCAATTACTAAGATTTATTAAAATAATGATTCTTTTTACTTATATAATTTTAAAATTTGTAGAACTTTATAGACTGTTAATTATCAAGATATCTAAAGTCAAGCACCATAGTGAATGACTATAATTCCAGCAACTCAGGAGGCTGACGAAGGCAGATCATAAGCTCAAGACTAGATGCATCCTGTGAACCTTAGTAAGAATCTGTCTCAAAATCAGAAATAAAAAAGGGCTGGGGTGCAGTTCTATGGTAGAAGCTACTTGCCTAGCATGTGCAAGGGCCTGGATTCAACTTCCTACTATTGCCGAAAAAAAAGTCTCTACAGCTAAATGCAATGGATATTATACTAATGGACTCTTAATACATAGTAGTTTCTACTTTTATGTCTAATTTTTGCTAGAGACTGTCTTAAAATTGATTACTTTGACATATGAGATTACTGTTCTCTGAATATGGCAATATTATATATACAATTGCTTTTATCTACTCAGATAGTTTATAGAAATACACAAATAGTAAAGAATTGTTGTTGTTGTTAGGTGCTGTCGAGTCGGTATCCGACTCATAGCGACCCTCATAGGGTTTTCAATGGCTGAGTGCTTCGGGATTGTCTTGGGAGTGGATTGCCAGGTCCTTCTCCCATTTTTGCGGTGCTGGGAATTGAACTGGGGGCCTCAGAGACTGCAGCGCAGCGCTCTACCCACTGAGCTAAATCCCAGCCCATAGTAAAGAATAGAGAGTCTTTATTGAGCAGTTACAAGTGATAGAAGACAAACTGTAGTCATTGCAGAAATAATGACCTTTACGTGTTTTCCTTGTTATTTACCTATATCACACGATAAAATATCAATATCGATCTCAAATATAAATTCTTATAAAAATTTATATACTTCATCACTCATTTATTAAATTTAGAACTGAGCCAAGAATATGAATGAGTACCAGTATGATGATTTTTCTGTATGAGTCAGCCTAGCTAAGACTTTTGAAATATGCATCCAGTAGCATTTTTACTAATAAATCTTACTGAATTAGACATAGCTTTTCCTGAATATGGTAGGCATTTGATCTTTATATGAGTGTTTAATGAATTTTTAGATAATGTAAAGTTACAGAGGCAAGAAAATAGAAACGCACTGTTTTCCCCAAATAATACTCTGGGGACCATAGTTTGCAGGTTTTGGAAGGGTGGTTGGTGGGTGCCATCAGGTTGGGTCCAACTCATAGCAACCCTCACAGAGTTTTCAGTGCCTGATGGGTTTTTTCAAGGATTGCTTCAGGAGTGGATTGCTATATCCTTCTCCCATTTTTGCAGTGCTAAAGGATTGAACCTGGGTCTTCGTAGAATGCAGAGGAGCTAAACCACAGCCCATAGTTTGCAAATTAGAATAACATTTTCTCATAATCATAGAAAAGACGTGGACATAAAAAGATTGTTGACATTACCAAACCGTCTTTGATTTTACAACTGAGAATGAGAGGAAAACCCCATGGAAATAGAAATAGTTTGGGTTTATTACCAAAAATCTGTCAGTATTTGGGCTGGGATTTAGCTCAGTTGGTGGAGAGCTGCGCTGCAGTCTCTGAGGTCCCCAGCTCAATTCCCAGCACCGCAAAAATGAGAGAAGGACCTGGCAATCCACTTCCAAGGCAATCCCGAAATAGCCATTGAAAACCTTATGAGGGTCACTATGAGTCAGATACTGACTCGATGGCACCTAACAACAACAACAACATTCTGGGGTGGTCTGTTAATTTAAATAAAAGCATCATTTATAGTAAATGTAGCTATTTTCCACTAAAATAAAAGCATGTTGTTGTTGTTGTTGTTAGGTGCTGTCGAGTCGGTATCCGACTCATAGCGACCCTCCGTACAACAGGGGAAACACTATTGTCAGTGCTTCTCTGCTGTTCATAGGGTTTTCAATGGCAGATTGACTTTTGGGCGGGGCTTGCCAGGTCCTTCTCCCAAGCCTACAGCTTCTGGTGTTCCCAGGCAGTCTCCCATCCAGGTACTAACCAGGCCCGACCCTGCTTAGCTTCCGAGATCTGATGGGATCCATGCCACAGGGCTATGGCTGCAGGCAAATAAAAGCATAGAAATTTTAAATCTAGATAAAAATTAGAATAAAATTTAATCCTATCTATACTGTAAAAATTCTATATACAATTTTTATGATTGAGGGCATTATTCTCATAAATATCTTTCTGGTTGCTATACAGCATTCATTTTCCTAATTTGAGTGAATGCTTATATTTTATTTTAAATAAAATATGTTAGTAAGCTCTTTTATGTCCTGAAAATTCCTTAAAGCAGTATTGTATGATCTCCATTCTAAAATTGTGTAATTAATTTCAGTTTAATGTAAAATAATTGTTTAGGCCAAAATTCCATTGACATATAAGGAAAAAAATACATTGATGGTGGGAGATTGGGATAATTTATAAAGAAATACAGAGAACATGCTCTATCAAATAAAAGCTGAGAAAAGAGTGAGAGGCATACAAACAGAAATGAATGTAAAGCAACATGCCTGATTGTGATACTTTTGCAATAGAAATATGCCTGATTTACGGATGATCCTCAAATTTTATGACTTAGTTTCTAATAATAATTGCATGTTAACTGATGCTAAATTGACTCCTTTTTCTTATGTCCTATAGTTCCCCACCCCCCTTTTTTTTTATCTTTTTTATTTCTTTTTTTCAAGTGCTGGGGATAGAACCTAGAGCCTCATCTATGCTAGGCATGTGCTCTATTACTGAATTACACCCTTAGTCTCCTAGAATTTTTCTTACAAATCCATTTCACACTATAAATTATCAATATTGATTACAAATACAAAATTTTTAAAGTGTATGTGCTTCATCACTCATTTATTAAGTTTAAAATTGGGCCAAGAATGTGAAAACAATATCAGTAAGATTATTTTTCTGCATGAATCAGCCTATATAAGACTTTTAAAGTATGTGTCCAATAGTATTTTTACTAATAAATCTTACTGAATCAGACATAGTTGTTCTTGAATATAGGCATTTGATCTTTATTCAAAAGTTACTTATTTGTCTTAAAGTATTTTACCCATTTGATGTACTGAATGACTCTGAAAGTCTTTGGTGTTTATATTAGGGCAGAATCTGGTGTTTGTTAGCAGAGGAGACGTCTTCACAGTGAATTCCTCTTTTGCCTAGTTACATCTTCTTTATAGAGCTCCTCTGAAGGAAATTTTTGTAACTAACCATATCTGTGAGAAAAACCTACATGACTGACTTGGTTGCATCATCCATGTCACAGCTCTTATTAGAAGAATCTTATGTATAATGATCAGCATTCCCTACTAAGGCAGAGCTTACCTGTAACAAAAAATGTCTTGATCATTAACTTTGAAATTTTTTCTGCATTTTTTGTTGTGGTAAAACATATAAAATTTATGTTAACTATTGCTAATATATTCATAATCGTGGGCAACCATTTTCAAAATGTTTTTGTCACCCCAAACTGAAGCTCTAAACCAATCAAGCAATAACTTTCCCCCTCCCCTGGTAGCCTCTAATCTTTTTACTGTTGCTATGCATTTGCCTAGTCTAGAAATTTCAGTAAATGGAATCATGTAATATTTATTCTTTCATATCTGGCTTATTTTACTTAGCATAATGTTTTCAGAGTTCATCTAAATTGTAACATATATGAGAACTTCATTCTTTTTTATGACCAAAAATACTTTTGTATGCATATATACCACATTTTGTTTATCCATTCATATGTTGGACACTACGGTCGTCATTTGGTATTTTTTGTTTGTTTGTTTGTTTGTTTATGGTACTTAAGGGGCTGACCCTAGGGACTTGCATATATTTTGCAAGCACTCTACCACTGACCTGCACCCCCAAGCCCCTTTTAAAATTTTTTATCTTGAGACAGGGTATCGTCAAATTACATAGGCTGCTTCTGCCCTCAAACTCAAGATCTTCCTGCCTCTGCCTCCTGGGTCACTTGGATTATAGGTATATGCAGTTATGCACAGGTACTTGGGTCATTTCTATCCTTTTGATTGGTTATGTAAGTAGTGCTGCTGTGAACACTGGCATGCAAGTATTTATGGGAGTCTCTGGTTTTCCTTCATTTGGGTATACACCTAAGAGTGTAACTTTAGGGTCATATGGTAATTCTTTGTTTACAATTCTGTATTTTTGAGGAACTACCAACCTGCATGACAGTCCTTTTATATTAGGGCAGAATTTGTTGTATTTTCTGAACAACATCAGTGTTCAGGCACAGGTTAGTTAACAAGAAGAGTACTGGTAGTGTACTCCAGTTGGTGCAGTAGTAGCACCTGTGATTTGAGCATTTCTGAGATGAAACAAAGGTAGAAGCTCATGGTTTAACTCTAGCTCCATTTTTCTCCATACTTCCTCCCTTCTGTCCCTCCTGTGGTTACAGTTGTGGTGGAGTTTCTAATGTTAGTTGTAGTGTTCAAGTGCCTAAATTCTTCCAAAGGTCACCTTGAGGAAAAGCATATGAGACATTTTCCTATAGACATTTTGGAAAATGTAATCTTACATTTTCCTGTTGACTTTTAGGATAATCCTTTGCTAATATGAACTTTTTTTTTTACAATAAACAACTTTTTAGTGGTATTGTTTGTGTGTGTGTGTGTGTGTGAGAGAGAGAGAGAGAGAGAGAGAGAGAGAGAGAGAGAGACTTGGATTTGTATATATTGAATAAATTCCTAGCAAAGAGATTATGAAATTGGAGGGTTGTTGGTTACCATCAATTTGAATCCAACTCATAGTGACCCTGTGTACAATTGGACAACCAACCCTATGTCGTGTAATCGATCTTTTTATGCTTGAGCTCATTGTTGCAGACCCTGTGTTTCTTCTCATTTTGAGCTGTGCCATATCAGTGAAAGGAGATCCTAAGGCCTTTACTCCATTCCTATTATTAAGGTCAACTCTACTTTGAGGAGGCATCTCTTCCCCAATCATCTCTTGAATGCCTTCCAGGTCTCATTTTCCAGCACTATATTTGACAGTGCTTATGTACTATTTATAGATTTTCACTGACTAATTGTTTCGAGAGTGGGCTGCTGGTTCTTTTTCCCTAGTCTTCTTAGTCCAGAGGCTCAGTTGAGTCCTGTCCACCATGGCTGTTCCTGCTAGCATCTGAAATACTGGTAGCATAGCTTTCAGCATCACAGAAATATACAAGCCCTCACAACACAACAAGTTGACAGATAGGTGAAGGAAACCAAAGGGTATGTACCTTTAAATACTAAAAAATCTGAATTTGCTCTCCTAAGTGATTGCACCAGTTCATACTGTTTCCTTACTCTTATCCTAACAAAGGGCTGGGATTTAGCTCAGTGGGTAGAGCACTGCGCTGCAGTCTCTGAGGTCCTGAGTTCAATTCCCAGCACCCCAAAAATGGGAGAAGGGCCTGGCAATCCACTCCCAAGGCAATCCCGAAACAGTCAGCCATTGAAAACCCTATGAGGGTCACTATGAGTCAGATACCGACTCCACGGCACCTAACAACAACAACATCCTAACAAAACTTTGCCACACTTTTGGTGTTTTATCAGACTCATTAAAGAAAAGGACACTAATTTTAAGGAATTGCTTATTTTAGAACCTCTTTGTGTATTATTTTGCCTTGCATATGTATGTGTAAATTGTCTTAATGAGTGGGATAGTACAGCAAAATGTTGGTGCGTCATACTTCTTCACAGAAACTTCATTATAAAAATGTAACAGCAATCTGTGCTTATAGAAGTCTGTGCGTGTCATAGAGTAGTCTGTGCTAGAGATGATTCATAAACAAATTTTCCCTTCATAGGCATAATGGCCATTAGATAATACATTTATTAAATCTTTTTTTCTGTCTTCAACTGCCAATATGACAATAACTAATTAGAACCTTATGTTGATAGCTTTGTGTAGAGCTGTCATAATAGTTATGGCTTTATAAAAGTATAATATTTTACACAGTGATAACATGAAATACTCTTGAGACTTTAGATGTTTTACTATATAGAGTTTAGGATGAGAATCTGAAAGACATACTTTTTCTAAGTCAAATACTTTTAAAAATTAGTCATAAGCAGCAGAGCCTTATATTATCTGACAGTTGCATGACAATTCTGCTCTTTATTTAAACTTTTGGTTCCCAATGCAAGCTCACAATTTCAGTTGTTTATAACCTTTTCATTTGTACACATAAACACCCATGTATCTGTGCACACACACACACACACACACACACACACACACACACACACTCATACACATACATATATTTGCCCCAAAAGGATTATCTTTCAGACTTATAATTCTTGTTACATTAGTGTAAAACTTTTAAATTATGTCTAAAATTTAGTTAATGGTAAAAATATACTTAACATTCTAGCATTTCTTTTAGAGAAAATGTCTTGAAAGTCTGGTTTTCAGCCTGAATATTGTTTGCATTATGTGCAATTATTATCAAGCTTCTCAATCTACAGGTGTTTCACTTCTGGCTTAAGCTTTTTATTTTGGAATAGAGGACTATTTTTTGGATTCTAGTATGAGTTTTCTAGGGTGAGCAGTTCCTCACAAGGGGCTCAGTTTTTAAAAATATGGTTAAAGCAAAGAAAAAAGGCATTCATTTTCATGTTGAAAATGCTTTAAGAAGAAACACTTCCTCATATGGCCCAGCTATTAAATGCAGGTGAAATAAACCCAGAAAGGGAAGCTTTTTTTTTCTAGTTATAAAGTAACTGAAGAAATGACTTAAGGCACTCTCTTGTATAAATACATTTTTATTATTTTTGTGTATATATCAGTGATAATATTTTAATAAACTGAATACTTTCTTCCTATAATAAAGTTAATTATTCTAATCTGGTGCATGAATTTTCTGCAATAAGTGCATATATAAATTGTAATTTCTTAGTCATTATAATCTACCGAGAACACTTTGGCTGTAATAGAAACAGAATTCTGTTCTTGGATCTGGTTTTATACATAACACCAGCTTCATCATTTTTCTTCCATATGTACCTCATTTACTGCAATGTTTCTATTGTACTTTAGACTTTCATATGGTGGGTAGTATCTGTAGCCTGGAAGAACAGTTAGCAAGTACGCTAATTGCACTTTTGTGGTATGGTCTACTCTCCAGGCTTATTATTTATTGATTTAATTGATACCTGATGCTTAATCAGAGGTTTTAACCACATGGTATTATTTGATAAGCTTGGCATAAAATCCAAGATCTGTGAAATGTAAACAATGTTCATAGTATAAGGACCTATAATCAAGTGAGACCTCTAGTCATTTGAAAATAGTGCAGCTACATGAGAAATAGTTTCCTTTTTTTATCTTTTTTGCTATGGACATTTAGAAGTATTATCTCTACTATGATGTCCACAGGTTAATATTTATTATGGTAGTTCATCTCTTTTTTCCCTTTTGCTGCTTACCCTCCTCCCACATCTTTATCTCTTTACCTTCTTCTACTCCCTTTATGGTCATCTTATTCTGGTTCTTTCTTTTCCTCACTAAATTTCTTTCTTCTTGCTTTTTCTGATTTTTTTTTATTCCAGCTTTCTTTTTTTGGACTAATCTAAATCAGACCATACCAAGTGTATTGCTGAAGCAGCTGGAAATAATCTGCCTGCTTTTGCATTCTTTAGGCACCACAGTTTGGGAAATATGGATCATATGCCTCTGTAGCATGTTCTGTTCAGGATATTCCTGAGGTCTTGTAGCTAGTCCTTTTCTGTTCTGTTTGAGGCAGATGATAGTTCTTCGTGAGAAATTATAGGATTTTTGTTTGGTTTTTGGCTTTGGGATTTTTGTTTTGTTTTGTTTAGAGCCACCAAAAAACCCCTATCCATATGAAATAATCCTTAGAAAAGACATTGAACTAGCCAGTGAGTTATAGAAAAAGTATTGAACTTTATAAGAACATGAAATTAAATATTGTCTTATTCATTCCAAAAAAAGAATTAGAACTCATACTGTTTTACCTGTCTTTGTTTTCTTATACTACTTACCTCACTTTTAGACTTCTTTAGGAGATGGAACTTTTAAACAGGTGCAAAATTACTGGGTCTCAGCAGTTTCACAGTAGAAATTATTAAAATTAAATGACAAAAATAATAATTTTAAATGTTCTCTCACATTAAATAGTTAATTGGTCTTTTCCATTTTCAGCAATGCAGCCATATTTCTCTTGAATTTTCTGACATTTTAGAACTTAAGTGCTATACTGCATGCTTGTGTGTGTTATATTTTATTACTATTAATTATGTAAATTTAAATGGCTTTGAAGATTTTTGGTTGACTTTGTTGATACTTCTTAATATGTAGTGTTAAAAACCCAGTACTTAAAAATCACTTGGGGAAAGTATGCAGCAATATAAGGTTGTGAAATTAGATAAACCTATGGCTTCAATATTACTTATTTATATTTAATGTCATATGTTCAAATGGTGGGAGTGGAGTTCCTTGTTTTTCATTGCTATTTTAATTATGTATTTAATAGAAAACTATATAATAGGATTTGAATGAAATAGAGTTAAGAAAAACATCTAATATTTTTATTTTAAACATAATTTTTCCTTTGACTTTTCCCTATTTATTGGTTTTGTCTGGATGTGTCTCTAACTCATTCTCTCAATTACTTCTTTTTGTGCATATAGTTATACATAGATCCACAATGTCTTCATTTGTCTCTTTATTTTGTTACAGTTAATCATGCAGCAAAAGAGGATACCATGGTTTTGAAAATTGGCTCTGTTGCCATGGCTCCGCAGGCTGACAATCCCCTTGGCAGGTCTGTCCTCAGGAAAGATATTTACCAGTAAGTTTGTTTTCTTATGTTCAATCTTGCAACAATTTTATCCTGCAAATAAGTACAGTGATCAATAAAAATTGCTTAGTGTGGCCTGTAGAAATACTTTTCTTTTGGGACCTTTTGATATTTTAAACCAGGTTTTTCTGATTTTCTTCAGTTGTGGGTTTTCAAATTCATTCAGACAAATCAAGTATTTCTGTGAAGTGTTGATGAATAACAGAATGTAAGTATACCAAGTCACCATAAAACTGAAGAAGCATAGTTTGGAAAATTTTAGCAGACTTCAAATTTTACCAAAGCTCTAATCACATAAGAAAATAAGGTCCTCTCTTCAGCCACCACATCTTACTATAGTCATGTTGCATCAAAGTAGAGCATTTTCTTAATTTAAGTGTAAGCCATTATTTGAAATGTAGGACTGTGAATGTCATATGGATCAAAGATGTAAAGAAAAGCAAACTTCTAAGGAGAAATTTCACAGTAAACACTTTCTGTGAAAATGCCGTGCTCTGGATTTTGTCACCGAGTATTTGCAAACCACACCAATCATATAGGGACAACTAAACTGGTGAACATATGTAATCAACATGATAAAAATAATTTATGATTCATACTGAAGTTGGCACTGCTGCCAGACATAAAAGTACAGTTGCAAATAATACCAAGTGAGAAAAGTCGCAAAAATACAGATGAACAAGTGTCTTATTCTTCCTGCTGGTCTGTTTTTCAGATGTTGTAGTCTCTTTTTTTAAAAAAAAAAAAGAAAAAAAAATCTCCTACTGTTCACCAGTAAATGTTACTCCTATGAAAAGATTCTAATTTTGTTAATGCATCTACCACTTAGAAGATGGACATCGATTTTTTTCTTTTTAATTTTTTTTTCCTTTGTGACAGAGTCTTACTGTGTAGCCCCGGTTGGCCTTGAACTGTCAATCCTCCTACCTCAGCCTCTCAAGTTCTGAGATTACAAGTGTGCACCACTACACTTGGCTTCTCTTTTTACTTTTAGTGGATCTAGGAATTGTATTTCTAAAATGTCTCTTCTAATATGTGAGTTGATAAATTTTTCTTTCAACTTGGTCTTTTCCTTATACTAATTGTTTTATGTGTAGCTTATAATAGCCATCTCTTCAATAAGTTTTTATTTAGCTAAGCTTATGTAAAATCTTAGGATATCAGAGCTGAAGGAGGCCTTTGGAATTATCTAATCCATCTTCTTTTATATTTACATGTTAGAAAACTGAGAGTACAGAAGAATAATTGTTGCTAATCAAATAGTGACAAGGCCAAGATTACAATTCATATCCTTGATCCCAGGGCTAGGGGTATAGCTCAGTTGTGGAGTGCTTGCCTAGCATGCCTAATGTCCTGGGTTCAATCCCTAGTACTGCAATAAAAAGAATCTAGAGAAATGATTATAGTAGAACATAAATTCTGGGTAAAAATTTTTAATTTTCTAACATTTAGAAACTTATATTTATCTTTCACACATTTGGAGTGTTTCTCAATGCCCTACTTTATTTTTGGTGGAAGAAATCTATATGAAAAGAATCTGTTACTATCAATAAAGTGAACCACTGAAATACTTCCTTTTTTCCCCTTCCCTTTCTACTTTCAAGCTCTTGCACGAATTGTATCCTTATTTGTTTTGAACTCAGTTTGTCTTCTGTGAGATGGTTCCTTCAGGCTTTCTTTTCTGTCTCTCTGACACTTCTTTTCAGTCTTTTTTGTCTTCTTCCTAAACAACCTCTCTAATGTTAGTATCCCTCAGGGTCTTCTTTTTATTCCTTCTTCTTGAGTGATTCTGTCTGTCCTGGCTCAGGTGAGGCCTGCATCAAGATAAAAAATTAAAAGGAGGCTGGGAATGTAGCTGAGTGGTAGAGCACTTGTTTAGCATGCATAAGGCAAGGCCCTGGGTTCAGCCCTTCAGTGCCACACACAAAAATTAATGGACAAAGGAATTTAATACATAATTAGCCAAGATATAAACATGACCACTAACCCCATATGAAGATGTTCAGCACTATTAGTCGTCAGAGAAATGCAAGTCAAAACTACATATATTAGAATGCTATAATCAAAAAGACAGCAGATGTTAAGAAATTGGAACTATAGAAGATATAGGAAGAGCTGAAAGTGTTTTCTAAGTGCCCTCACACTTTTGAAATAACACTCAACTCAATACTTCTGACATCACATGTGTCAGGGTTGTTTCCCACACATACCTAGCAATTTCTCAGCAGTTACCAACTAGGTATCTCACAATTTAATTCACTTCTGACAGTTTGTTGTTTTTGTTAGGTGCCGCTGAGTCAGTGTCCGACTCATAGCAACCCTATGTACAAGAGGTGAAACACTATTGTTAGTGCTTCTCTGGTATTCACAGGGTTCAGTGGAGGATTGATTTTTGGAAGTGGGTTGCCAGGTCCTTCTCCCTGGAAATAGCATCAGATCCCACAGGTTTAAGGGCCCAGTTCCACAAAACTGCCCTTCCTCTTTACATTTTCTAGTTAAAAGCCTGTTTTTGATCTGTGCTGCTAATCTACTGGCTATAAACCAGTCTTCTATACCCCTTCAACAAGTTGAGCTGCTCACAGAATTGAGGGAAAGTTTTTATGTTACTTTTACCCATTTGTTATGAAGTACATTATAAAGGATCTAGGTAACATCCAGGTGGAAGAGAAATATAGGACAAGATATGAGACAGCAGGCTTTTTTGGGGCATGCCATGCTCCAGGAATTGCCATGTGTTTACCAGTCCTGAAGTTCATCCAGACCAGATGTGGCAGCACAAGCCTGTAATCCCAGCACTGAGGCAGGAGGATGGGCAAGTTTGAGGCCAGCCTGGACTACATAATGAGATCCTGTTTCAAAAATCAAACAAACATACAAAATAAGCATAGAAACTCATCCACATGCTTCCCTTTGGGGTTTTTATGGAAGCTTCATTACATAGACATTATTGATTACAACATTGGCCATTGGTAATCAACTCAACTTTCAGCCCTTCTTCCTTTTCCAGAGCTTGAGGCATAGGACTGAAAGTTTCAACTCCTTGATTTTGCCTTAGTCTTTCTGGGGATCAGCTGACCCCAACTACCAGTCAACTCGTTGGCATTCAAAAGATACTCTTATCACTTGGGAGATTCCAAATGTTTTTGGAGCTGTGTGTCAGAAATTGGGCACAAATATCAAATATATGGTTTATGATATCACAAGAATGTTCATACATTTCTGGTGGGAATGTAAATTGGTACAGCTGCTGTGCAAAAGTGTTTGGAAGTTCCTTATAAAGGTTTAACAGAATTATCATATGATGCAGCCATTCCACTGCTAGGTGTATGCCGAAGAGAATTGAAAATGTGTCTACACAAAAGTTCATAGTAGCACTATTCATAATAGTCATAAAGTGGAGATAATGCAAAGGTCCATCGTGTTGGTGAATGGATAAACAAAATGTGGTATATTCATATAAAATGATATCATTCTGTCATAGAAAGGAATGAAATAATGATGAATGGTAAAACATGGCACAACCTTAGAATTATTATAGTGAAAGAAACCAGACTCAAAAATTGATGTATTGTATGGTTCCATTTGGATGAAATATCCAGAATAGACAAATCCTTAGAAACAGAAAGTAGAATAGTGCTTTGTGGGGGCTGAGATTGCTAATGGATATGGAATTATTTTTTGAGGGTGAAGAAAAATGTTTAGAATTAGATAGTAGTAATATAAAGTGAGTTGTATAATGAGTAATGCACAGTAAAAACAGAATGTACAAAAGGCCACCTCAAAGGACAAACTTTATGGGATGTCAATTACATCTTAATAAAGCTGATTTTAGAAAAATACCAGGGATTAATGTCACAAAGAAGTCCAGAGGAATTAAATTCCAGAAAGGGAAGTTCCTGTCCTAGGTGAGTAGAAGGTGGGTGCTGTTTTCAGCTCTGGTAGTATTTGCCTCATCATCATAAGAAGAGGGAGAGATTTAGTTGTAGGAAGAGAAATCACAGGACAGTTATCAGTCATGTGGGCTAGTGTGACAGTTTGGAGAAACCCCAAACGTACTGCCAATCCTCAATGGTATCTTTTCTGGACGGGAGTTCTGGCAAGAAAAATTTGAGTTTCTCAATATTTCACATCCTTAGAAGACTGTACCACACTAGAGATACATTGTCCAATACATAGCCACTAACCACATGTGTCTATTCTGCCTTTAAAATGTGGCTGGTAAAAATTGACATGTTTTGTAAGTATAAAACATATACTAGATTTTGAAAACATATAAGAAAATAAATTAAAATGTCTCATTACTATTCTTTATGTTAATTATATGTTGGAATGACAGTATTGTTAGGATAAATATGGTATTGCAAATACTTTGGATTTTTAAGAAGATTGCTTTTTTCAGTGCAGTTACTTCCAAATTTTGATTTAAATGGTAGCCCACATTTGTAGTTTATAATATTTCCATTGAACAGTGTTGTAATATAGGAAGCAGCCTATATAAACACAAACATGTCCTCCTTCAGACAGTTGGAAGCAAAAGTGACATGAGTAAAACTAAAGTTTCAAATAATGCCAATCTGGGTCAATTCCTGGTTGGATTAAGGTGATCTACCCTTTAATCTACCTGTTAGGAAAATGTGGGGAAAATCACATTGACTGTAATATCCCTAAATCTTTTTATACATATTGTTTGATAAATAATTTAAAAAATATGAAATACCAAAGAAGTGAGAAGATTTGACCCATCACTAGGAGAAAAAAACACTAGTAGAAAGAGCAACAATTGACTGAGACACTGGAATTAGTAGACAGGAGTTTGAAATAATTGCTATTAATATTTTATAAAGAAAATGTCAAAAAAAGAAGATTTAAGGTATAAACTCTATTTTTAAAAATTCTGAAACTGAAAAGGAGCAGAATCTGAAATTAAGGAGTCATTGGGGAGCCTTACCTGCAGATGGACCCAACAGAAAATAGGATGAGTAAACTTGGAGATAAAATTATCCAAACTGAAGGAAGGAAGGAAAGACATTTTGGGCTCTGTCAAAAGATCTAACATGTAATTAGAGTACAAGAAATAAAGAATGGATCAAAAAGAACAAAGATGAAGAGATAATCCTTGAGACTGTCCCGAAATTAAAAGTCATTAATCAGCAACTTAGGCACACCATTACTTTATCTTCAAACTAAGCAAAACAAAGTGAAAGAAAACTACATCTGGGCATGACATGGCCAAATTGCTGAAAATCAAAGATAAAGTGATTCTTCCTGATCAGCCAAGGGAGGAGCCTGAGGGAGAAAAAAAAAAGGAAACAGCCACATCTGCCTCCCCCAACAGAGGATTCAAGGTCTGAGGTGGTGCTCAGACAGAGAGAAACAGCTTTAATCTTTAATAAGTTTTTACATTTTGATTATGTAAAACTAAGAGAGAGATATATGAAACTTAGTCATTAAAAAACAAACAAAAAAATAAAACCCCAATTTATTGCGATGGAAATGTAGATCAGTGGTAGAACACTTGGCTAACATGTGCAAGGCCCTAGGTTTGAACCTCAGTGCAAAAAAATGAAAAAGAGAGGGAGGGAGGGAGGGAGGGAGGGAGGGAGAGAGAGAGAGAGAGAGAGAGAGAGAGAGAGAGAGAGAGAGAAACTATCTTTGAAGGAACTATAGCAAGACTAAAACAACTGAAGATCTTAAATTTGAAGGAAACTCCTAGGAGACATACCATTCTTCAGATACTTGGCCTATCATTTGTCATAGGAGTAGTTTAATTCCTTCTGAAGTTCATAATAGACCTGTTGTTAGGTGCCATCAAGTCAGTTGATTCATAGCAACCCTAGGTACAGTAGAACAAAACACTCCCAACACCACCAAGCAATGATCTTTTTTATGTTTAAGCCCACTGTTGTAGTCACTGTGTCAGTCCATCTAGCTGAGGATCTTCCTTTATCTTCATTGACTTGCTACACTCCCAAACATGATGTCCTTCTCCAGAGATTGGTCCCTCCTGATAACATGTCCAACAGAATAGACCTAGGATCTATAAATCAATGGATATTATAACAACAATAATCACAGCTGACAGAATGAAGATTTTTCAAATTATAAAAGTGTCATAATGAATGGGGCTCTTTATTATTTATTCAATGATTATTTATTGGGAGCCTTTCTGCATCAATGTTTTAGATACTGGGTATACATCATTGAATAAGACAGAAAATTCTCTGCTCTCATGGAACTTACATTCTAATGAGGGAGAAAGACAACTGCAAGTAAGTTGTATAGGGTATTAGAATGTAAAAAGTGCTATATAGACAACAAAGCAAGGAAGAGGTTAGGAAATGGGGAATTAGAGGAGACAGCATAGCTTAGTGGACACCTCATTAGGAAAGCACAAGGTTATTAGCCGAGTGCAGTGGCCCACACCTGTAATCTCAGCAACTCAGGAGGCAGAGCCAGGAGGATCGCAGGTTCAAGGCCAGAGGTAGCCTGTGTAACTTAGTGAGAACCTGACTCAAAAAATAATGGGCAGGGTGGACAGCTCAGTGGTAGAGCCTCAGGGGTAGAGCACTTGCAAAGTATGTTCAGGTCCCTGGGTTCAACCCCTAAGTACCACAGGGGGGAAAAAAAAAAAAGCACGGTTAAGAGCAAGTGTGTTCAATAAACCAACGCTGGCCAAAGGAATGTGTGCCAGGGGACTTTTTGCAGACTAAGAGGAGAGAGAAATGGAGGAGCTATATAGGCCATTGTGAAGACTTTGGCTCCTGGGCAATTGAGGATGATACTGATACTGGCTTACATTGATATGCTGCTGCAGGGACTACACCTTATCTACCAAAGAATTAGGCCAGTGGGTTCCAAACCTTTTGAACACAGGATTTTTTAAATGCATGTTTAATTAATGCTAACAATTTCCAATTCTAAAAATTCAAACATTATGGAAAATTCTATGAGGAAAATTCAGTATCTTCCATTCCCAGGTTTTCTCACTCCTTAACAAGTTGCACTTGGTGGGTTCTTTTTTTTTGATATGATTGCTTTAATATGCTAGCATACATGAAGCCTTGAGTTTAATTTCCAGCAGCACTCCCAAAAATAAAGAAGGAAAAGTGAAATAATGACATTTAAAATTTTTATAAATTGGTAGAATTATGCCTTTTGTTTGAAAATGTACTTTTAGTTTAATCTATTAATAAATTGAAGTAAGTAAAATGCTTTTTAAATAAAAAAGGGATGGTGTTTATTTTTAAAAAATTAAATCAGACTAAAATGCATGCACCAGAAAATGCAGTGTTTCTCCTTACCAGTGGTTACTCTGAATGGGAACCACTTCCTTATTCTATTATTATAATTAATACTTAGATTAATACTCTTTTAGCCCATTTTTCTGCATATATATATACATATGTGTGTGTATATATATTATATATACATATATGTGTATATAGGTGTGTGTGTGTATATATATATATATATATATATATATATGTCTGTTTTTCTCTCTACTGGTAAATGTTGGTGGGGTACAGAGTAATAAAGCATTGACTTTTTCCATTATACAACTATTACATCATTTTTGGTTATACTTTTATCAACTTACAAGGCTTATGGAACATTTGGACTAATATATAGTAAAAGTCATATGCATGTTTGGGTTATGGCCACCTATTTTTCCCATGTACTTATGAAGTTGCATCATTTACATTGAGATTA